>JAJIBD010007124.1:0-10000 GCA_021461705.1 Cryptotis parvus | reverse complement strand
TTCTCCCAAATACCCCCCAATCCTGCCCCTTTAACAGACCAATAATACTTTTATTTTATATTGCTTGCAACTAATAGATGACTAACAAAATGATAAAAAAACACTTTAATAGAAAAAAATTTGTGAAAATTGTTGTCTCTCACCATGGGGACATTCAGTCCTTGTCTGAGGGCTTTAAGTAGTTGTTGCAACTTAAACCTTCTGTGTTAAAGTATTTCTTAGTTAAAATTGGCTGGCTTCTACATTATATCCCACCCAATCTGGTGTGCAACTACTGGAATGTAGGTGTGTAGAGTTTGCAAATGTGGCTCCAGAAAATTCAGAATACTTAATAGGGCAGTTGTGCCAGAGACATGATGTGGCCTTGGGGTGTGGGAGAACTGCCCTGACTTTGTTTAGGTGGGAACTGGCTTACCCTTTTCTGAGAGTACCCTAGATTTCTCAGGCAGGAATAGGGATCCAAGAAAATTTTCAGCTATTTGATCTCTTTTGGGATTTCTTTGAGTCTCTGGAAAAGGTCGGTAGATGAGCTTACATGATGGCAGTGGTAGGATGTGGACAGGGCTGTGGGGCTTCCAAAGTATAGGGAGGTGACCTCTATATTTACTTTGGCTATTCTAGGATGTTCATTACTCCATATGATTTTCAACACCATTTGATCTGTATCTTTAAGAATGTCATGTATTGATAACCCCTAAAGGAATGTATAGCAAGCCTAAATGTGTAAGAGATAGGAAGAGAGAGAGAGAAGAGAGTGAGAGAGTGAGAGAGAGACAAGAAAGAAAGAAAGAAAGAAAGAAAGAAAGAAAGAAAGAAAGAAAGAAAGAAAGAAAGAAAGAAAGAAGAAGAGAAAGAGGAAGAAGAGGAAGAAGAGGAAGAGGAAGAAGAAGAGGAGGAGGAGGAATGCCTGCTATAGAGGCAGACTGGGGGAGGGGAATCTGGGGACATTGGTGTTAGAAAATGTGCACAAGTGGATGGATGGGTGGTGTACCATAGTATTACTGAAACCCAATCATGAACAACTTTGTAAATGTCTATCTCACGGTGTTATAACAAAAAATATTAATAATTAAAAAAGAACGTTATGTATACTTTTATATGGATACTTGAATCTGTATAACGTTTTGGGAAAGACTGGTCAAAATTAATTTTTTGACAATATTAATCTTTCCCATCTATAAATAGGGGAGTGTGTTTTCATTTACTTGCATCCTTTTTTTATTCCTCTTAGTAGTGATTTATAGGTTTTTTTTAGTGTGTGTCTATCATCTCTTCTATTAAATGGAACCTAAGTAGCTGATTTTCTGATGCACAATTTTGAATTAAAGTTTTTTAAATTTCTCTTTTCTATGTCATCATTTGCATAACAAAAGCCTTGAATTTTAGCATAGTAATTCTGTAGCCTTACTTTTACTGTACATGCACAGTTATTTATTATAGAATTCTACTGTATTACTTAATTTTTCTAGAATTAGATGTCCTCTGTTTATGATCAATCCAGTAAGGTAACTTTGAGGGGGTCACTTCTCTTGGTTCATTTTTTAGATAATGTATTTTATAACTGGCACTCATAATATAAACTTCTGTATATACACAAATATGTATCTGTCTATATGCATAAATATGTATGATTAGTTATTTCCAGATTTCATCTTTTCCTCCTATTTCCAACAATTTTTCACTTTACATCCTTTCCTGCTGCTTTGTTTCCATGTTGTGTTTTGAATAAGAGAGATTGAGTATCATCTTATAAGAACTACAAATATTTTCCTAGACTTTGGATTACTTTTTACCTTCATAGGGATAATTTTGCATCTTTTATGTTTCCCTGAGCTCTGTCATGATCTGTGTCTCTGAGCACAGATCCAGGAATAATCCCTGATCAAAACTGAGTGTGGACCACAAATGAAAGCAAATGAAACAAAGTTGGAGGATGAGAAACCTTTCATCTTCTTTTTTCTCCTAGAATTTGTTTGTCTATTTTGGTGTTTCATTTAACAGCATTTGATTTATGTCTCTAAAAAAAAGTCATCTATATTTTATAGGGGCTGCATAGACTCTTTAGTGATTTGGGCACTAACATTTTGACAATCTCATGTCTTGCAAACCATAAACAAGGGCATGTTTTTATTTCCTTGTGTCTTCTGACATACAACTAAAAAAAAGAGAAAATTATAGACTTATACTCCTAATGTACATAGATGAAAAGATTGTCTACAAAATTATTAACAACATGAATCTAACAGTATACCTAAAAGATTGTGTATCAAGACTAAGTAGAACTTATACCAGAGATGCAAGAATTGTTTAATATATGTATATATATATATATATATATATAAATCTACTAACATAAAATCAATACAAAAACATAAAAACCATATAATCATATCAAGAAAAGCAGAGAATGAATTTGATAAGATCAAATGTCCATTTGTGACAAAAGACAATAAAGTGAGACTAAAAGGAAATATTCTCCATACAGTTAATTATAGCACAAATCTATAATTCACATCATACTCAATGGTGAAAAAATTGAAAGCCTTTTCTCTAAGAGAAGATTTCTCGAAGACAAGGCTGTTCACTCTCACCACTATTATTTAATATAACATTGGAAGTCATAGAAATAGAACAGGAAACAATATTAATGGGATGCATATTGAAAAAAAGAGGAAGTAAAATTATTACTATCTGCAGACATATTATACTCAGAAAAACCTCAAAGACTGAAAAAATTAAAGTCCTAGGAATATGAATTTACATGGTAAGTCAGAGTCTACAAGTAAACGTGCAGAAATCCATGTCTGCATTTCCAATCTGCATTTCTATAAGCAAACAATGAAGAAAAAATAAATAAAAAATTCTGCTCACAAGTGTGTCTTAAAAAAATCAAATAACTGGAAATCAGCTTAACAACAGAGGTAAAGAGAGGTGGAACACTTAGACAAAGAGTACTATAAATCACTACTAGAATTATTCCTTTTAATATTTATTTTTTGTGAATCAAAGTAGATTGTATCAAAAATTACTTAGATGTGAGGGAAGAGAGAGAAGGATAGATTCAAGAGAGAGAGCACAGGCTTTTTTCGGAGTGGAAATAAGTAAGCAAAGATAGAGACAAGAAGTGACTTTTGTGTTTAAGGGAGAACAGAGGCTTGAACAGCAAGTTTAGAATTTTCTTTTTATAAAAAAGATGGTTCTTGTACTTGCCGGCATGCCCATGGTCATTTGGAATGTTGAATTTGGGGCAATTATGAATGAAAGTGCCATTACTATTGTGTACACATTTTGATGTAGACATATGTTCCCACTTCTCGGGTAAATACCTAGAAGAGACATTTTGATTCAGATGTTCGGTATATTGTTAGCTTTAGAAGAAACCTTCAATCTGTTTTCCAAAAGGTTGTACCATATTGCATTCCTAAAACAATGTAGGAGAGTTCCAGTTGCACTGCATCCTCACCCGGATTTGGACTATCAGTGTTGCTAAGTTTAACAACCAAAGCATGTGTATGAATAGAGGTATCTCATTATAAACTTCACTTCATTTCTCTCATGATAATTATGCCAAACAACTTTTCATTAGCTTACTTGGTATCTGTAACAGTCCTTACTCCACATCTTTGATTCCATAACTTATTGGGGCTTTTTTTTCTCTTATTCCTGAGTTATTAGAAGTTCCAAATCATTTGGATACAAGTCTATGATTAGCTACAGGTTTCGCATGTATTTTCTGCCACATTATGGCTCACTTTTTTATTCTCTGATAATACTTTCAAAAAGGGAGAAACTTGAAATTTTGATTGAATTTTGGTTTGGTTACTTTACCCCTTATGATTTTTTTTTGTCTTACAAAATCAATTGGCTAAAACAAAAAAGTTCTCTTTATACACTTTTAGAATTTTTCATTTGCTCTGATGTCCTCAATATCCTAATTCTTTAATGATAAATTTTATTAATTTTCACATATTAAAGTTTAGTTATTAAAACACAGTTTGTAAAAAATACATCTCCCTAAAATTAATTTTGCTATACTGTCAAAATACAATGCATTCATATGTCATTCTATTCATATACTAATAATTATGATAAGCCAAGGTGGGAGGTATACAAGTTTATAATTTGGACTTAGTTATTATTTTCTGACAAAGGTTAAAAAATATGATCATTAGCACCCAGAGAGATAATAGAGGAGTAAACTCTCTCCTTTCCATGAGACCAACACAGTTCTGTCCTTGACACTCCATGTGGTCTCCTGAGCCATTCCAGGACTGATCCCTAAGTGTAGAGCCTGGGGACTGCTGGGTGGGGCCCAACCCCCCCTCCCCCCAACCCCCCCCCCGCGCCTCTTTAAATGGTTAGCAGTGGTAGGTTGTTATATCAAAACAGTTGCATTATCCCTGATCCAACTCTCAACCATCACTAAGTGAATTTGTTTTAATATGTGGCTAATATTCTGTTTTTATTGTAACATTTAAAATATAATAACAGAGTTTTAAAGAATAAGCTTCAATACTTGGAAACTTATAGTCAAACACCCTGGAAAATAGATTATTAAAGGAATGATGCAGCCATCTAACAATAGTTTGCATGAATATTCTTGAATGGGAGTGTGAAATACAATTGAGGTAAATAAACATCATTTAACAGTTACAAAGAGAATGTATTTTAATTAAGTTCAGTGGAAATAGCCTGCCATTTATCAGAATTCATAATTAGGTATTTGATCTTTCACCATGCGTGTTTTTGGTCTGAATGTAAATATTAAGTTAACCTATTTTTTTTTTAGGTCTGGAGGTATTATTTTATTTTCAATCCCTTTTTTCCTCTTTACTATCGTTTAATTGCATATTATTATAAACTGAATGGAAATATGGCCTAAACTGTTCTGAAAGCTAAGATATGATTATGTTTGTTTCACATTTTTGTTTTGACTGAGGAAATGAGATATTAGAGTTATAAATAAAATGTCATAAAAAATAAAAACAAGCACTCTAAAAGAAATCACACAAATTTCCAAGTACTGAATTCATAAAAAATCTTAAGTTTTTGAGCATTTCTTGCTAGTATTTGCTTACACACACCTGACTATTGCTTTCACATTGACCTGTGTTTCTATCTTGGAGTCCACACACCAGATAGCAGTGCCTGTCCTTTCAGTCATGTTTACTGAATATGGTAGCTATGATTTTCCAGCATACTCTGGTTGCAGTGTGTTGGGGTACCTTTAAGAGATTAAAGAGATCCCTTAAAGGGATGCTTTTACTTCTTATAGGATATCCGATATATGAATTACGGGGATATATGAGTTGGCTAAAACAGTTGAGGAGTCAGCTGAGTCCGGGTTCTCAGCCTGTCTGGCACAAGTGAGTTGGAGGAGAAGAGAGCCTGGTAGCATAGAGTTAAAGGAGCAGAGAGAAGGGTGGGCTGAGCCTGCCTAAGGGCAGAGCAAGGAAATAGTTTAACGAAAGTCTTAAAAGGGGTTCAGAGCCTCTGGACGGGTTCTGTACTGTTCAGTTATGATACTGTCAGTCAGACACATAGCTAAAAACTGACAGCAGTGCTCATCTTGTGCTGTTATGGTTTTGGAGGACAGGTTTAGCTAGTTTGGGAGCTTTGGTGTTTTGCCCACTCACAGCTTAATCTACTTAAGCCAAGGTTCATTCTAATGAGACCTCTCTTCTATGTAAACACTGCTAGAGGGTGTGGCAGTTACAGAAGTCACCTTGACTCTGAATAACTTCTGACTTATACATCTACTAAGACTTCTATGTTTTCTAGATTGGGCACAGTTCCTCTTTATACCCACTGCACCCAGCATGGGGCAGTTAGAATTTACCAGGAGACTACCACCCTGGCTATGTTGAGACTATAGGAAGATTATAGGAAGGATCATACTAGTTTGCTCTCAAGCAGGTGAGTTGACCATTTCAGTATACGGAGAACAAGATACTCAAAATCACTCTGGTGCAGATAATAAATAAGAAGGACCTTGTGGGTACCATCTAGATTACATGAAGCTCATGAAATTAAGATGTATTACTTTATACCAACTCTCTCTCTCTCCTAGTGCTTTACATAAGAGATAATCTCGGTAGAAGGGATTAGTCCTTGGCATAACCTTTGTTTATGCCTGTAATAGGGTGTGGCACTACCCTTCTACAATTTGTTTAGAGTTCTTTGTTGACATGACCCTCCCTGTCACAGATCTGGATTACTTTGATGTAATGACTTGAGGCCCCTTGGCCTTTTGCTCCTTCTTTTGGGTAGGACTCTTCTTGGGTGAGATCCTCTCTCTTGGGTGGGAGATTTAGGCTCTCTTGTATGGTCTAAGTTCGGACCAGAGCTAGAGTTCTTTCATTGTATTGGATTGCTGTGGAAGAGCTTTTGTACTATTAAAAGCCTTTTTTGGAACTGCACCGGACTCGTGAGTTTTCATCCATTCCTTTGGCATCCTCGGAGGTAGAAGAGAACTTCTGTCCTGACATTGTTGGGGACCCCAGCGGCATTCCTGACATTATGGTGATTACACACACATTCAGTAGTGTAGTCCATGGAGTTTGCTCACCTAAAATCATATTCCTTTAGTTGCTATGCCTGCAGCCACCAAGCTGACTGCAATAAGAAATCACTTCAGTAGAGCTGACAGGCTCAAACAATTGCTGTCGGTACTGTGCTCAGTGCATGTGTGGCATCATGGACCAAATTCATGCCCTTCATTCATAAGGTAGGTGTTTTCAGGCCCCAAGCTCTTCCTCAAGTCCTAGACCCTCCCTTTCTATTTATTATTTATTTTAGGGATTTGAGGTGCTCTGGGATTACACTTAGCTCTGCACTCAAGAATCACTCCTGGTAGTGCTCGTGTTCAATCTTTTGATATTCCATATACCCAGGGTACCCTATGGGATGCCAGGGATTGAATTCAAGTCATCTGCATGCAAGGCAAGCACCCTGCCCACTTCACTGGTTCTCCATCTTCTCTCCTTTTCTATTATTTATATCTTCATATGACTTCAGTTAGAAAAACACCTGGACTGAAACTTTTTGAGCCCAAACACAGAATTTCTCTACAGAGTTTGTTCTGAATCCCTCCACCAGAGAAACTAAGAAAGATAGTTTAGAATCATATCAGTATAGCACTGGGTAACAGAGTAGGTGAAAAGAACTATGCACTGGGGGCTGGAGTGGAGATAGTACAGTGAGCAAGGCATATGTCTTGCACCCTGCCAACTGGGTTTTTATCCTTGGTAACCCATATGGTCACTGAGTTCTGTCAAGAGTAATTCCTGAGTGCAGAGCCAGGAGTAACTGGATAGGTATGGCCCTCACAAAAAACAAACCAAAAAAACAAAAGCACTGTGCACTAACTTCTATTCCTTTTATTTCTCTTTCTTTTGGGAGGTCACACTTGGTGGCACTAGGTGTTATTTCTGGCTCTTCGCTCAGGAGTTACTGCTGGCGTTGCTCAGGGACCGTATGAGATGCTGAGGATTGAATCCAGTTGGCTGCATGCAAGGCAAGTGACCAACCTGCTGTGCTATCACTCCGGCCCTACTAACTTCACTTTCATTGTCCAAAGACAGTGTAAGTTGAGAATATTTCAAAGAGTTGATTTACTTTGAATATAGGAAATACATATGACAGTGATACTAAAAATGCATAACTCACACGTACATACATTACATAACACATACACATTTTGACCACATCTTACAATGCTTACTCTTGGTTCTGTGCTCAGAGATCACTCCTGGTAGGGCTTTGTAGGCGCTGCTGAGGTAAGAATCTTGCTAAGCTGTGCCCTATCCATTATAATATCACACTGGCTCAATTTTAAAGCTCTTATAATTCCTTTTAGAAAATTCCAGTAAATATTTCATCATGTTGGAAATTTGTAAATGTAAGAAAAGCCTCAACTACTTAACCTTGCTATATAGAAAAATTTCACTGGAAGCAAATAGTTGATACGAAGTCTTAATATAGATTTATTTCTATCCTTGAAAATGTCATAAAATTGTAAGTAATCTATAAAGCAACACTTAATATTAAAGTTTCTTCATGTTTAAATTCAGAAATCCTGTCTGAAGAATATTAAAAAAATAATTTATAGAACTTCAGCCTAGAAGGAATGGGATTTGGTATAGCTTTGTCTATTCTTCCACTAAATATAAGTAAAAGTGATAAGGACAATCTATGTGAGTGTAGAAATAACAGGATTTTAAAGGTGAAGAGAACACAGATGAGAGTGGGACCGCCAACCCAAAGAATGACACTGATATGTGTACTGTTTTCTCCTGTATGGATCAGTCTTGGGGATTTTGCAAAAGCTAGTAACAGAGAGATGCAGAAAATTAGACAAAAATCATCTGCTCTTTCTTGCCAAAGGATACGAAAAGCCTCTTAACACAGAGTGTCTTTAGATAATCTCGTGTAACCTCAGAGAATACAGAGGGAAGTACTGTACATTTGTCTTGCATGTGGCTGACATGGGCTCAATCCTGGGCACCCTCATATGATTCCAGAAGCAATGTCAGGAGAGATCCCTGAATGCAGAGCAAGGAGTAACCTCTAAGCACCTCCCCAGTAGTCCAAAAATCAACAACCACACAAATAAATGAAAACTTAAAAAAAAAGGTAACATGTCCCTCCAATCAATCCTAACAACAAAAAACAAAAGAGCTGGCATCTGTTTTCATGACAATAGCACCTGAGGGGGAAACTGGACTTCAATTCTCAACCTAATCCTTTTGGAGATAGAGGAGGGGATTGTTAGAGAAGGTCTCAGAGAGAGAGGTTGGATTCTCCACATAATGACTGCGAAAAAGGACCCACAGTGACAGTGGTAACCACAATTGAGGGGAGTGGACATTGGATTTTCAATCAGTTCTGCAGGAACAAGTCACCCCAACCCTGTTAGTGAGTTCACTGGAATCCGAATGCAAAGCCCCTGACTTCCACACCAGCACATTGCTATTGAGGACACCTCCTGCTGTGCTGGTAGCAAAGGCACCCCGAGGAGCAATAATGAGACACTCTATGCTTCCCAGTTATGAGAACAGTGTGTGGACACCCCATTTTTAGGTAAAAACTATCACCTCCACTTGGTGTCAATTAAGATCAGTTTGGAACCTGAACCTATATTCCCAGTAGGCAGTAATAGGACTTCTCTATGTTTTGCCAGAGCTATGTCAGAGAAAGTTGGCTAAAGTAGAAAGTCAGTTGAGTCAGTGGCTTATGACACAATGCCCAAAGTATACACATTTTCAGTCAAATCCTAGTCATTATACCAATAACCAGGGATATCTCAAATTAAATGATGGGAGTCATTCAACAGATTTCTATATTCCTTACACACTGTACTATTGCTGATAGCACAGTGGATAGGGCGCTTACCCACATTTGATCCTGGGCATCCCTAAGTGTTCCCCTCCCGAGCACCACTGGAAGTAATTCTTGAGTTCAGAATCAGATGTAAACCCTAGCATTACCTGGTGTGGCCTCCAAACAAATGAACAGAAGAATTATCTAACAAAGATTTTAAGGACCATATCATAAAATGCTCCATGAGATATTGTGTATTGCTTGAACAAAAGGAAAAGTAATATTCCAGCAAATAGTCTTAGCTAAGAAAAAGATTACATGAATAAATGGCAAACGATATCTGAAAATGAAAAATACAATAACTGAAAATGTAGTAGAACTTCAATAACATAAGAAGCTGAGAAAACCAGCAGAAAATGTACAATAATTGACAAAAAATAATTCTACAGATTTAAGAATATTGGGAAATCCCATTGAGGTAAAAACTCAATCCACTTAATTTTCAGACTTGTTTAGCTCCTATAATTGATATTCAATAAACAAAACTAGAACAATTGAACATACATATGCAAAACATTATAACCCAGTCTATATTTTAAACCTCATATAAACCTTCCACAAAAGTGATTTCGATGGATCGCAGAAGTAACAATAACAGGAAACTATGACTATTATAAAC
>JAJIBD010007123.1:0-73781 GCA_021461705.1 Cryptotis parvus | reverse complement strand
CCCCATCTGTCTGTTGTCTGTCATCTACAAGCTGTTTACACGAGTCATCCTGAACAGGATTGGCAAGAACACTAGATAAAGGACAACCATGCGAGCAAGCAGGCTTCCGGAAAGGATTCAGCACAATCGACCATATCCACATGGTAATCCAAGCTCATTGAGGTTTGTAGGGAGTACAAGATGCCGCTCTGTGTCGCGTTCATTGACTTACAGAAAGCCTTTGATTCTGTGGAGACTGGAAGCAGTCATCGAAGCCCTAGCCAAAAGGGTGTTCAAACCCAATACATAAAGATCCTTCGTGAGCTGTATTACAGATTCACCACCAGGATCTCACCATTCTACAAAGAAGTGATCATTAATGTGAAAAGGGGGTTCGACAGGGTGATACCATTTTCAGCAAAACTCTTCAGCGCCACCCTCAAGAACATCATGCAACAATTAGAATGGGAAGGAATGGGAGTGAAGATAGATGGTCGGCAACCACACCACCTCTGCTTCGCTGATGACATCGTTCTAATAGCACCAAACATTAGCCAAGCAGCACAAATGCTGGCTGACTTCGACCGGGAATGTGGAAAGATAGGTCTACAGCTGAATCTAAAGATAACTATGTTCATGAAGAATGAACTAGTTCCAGAGGCCCCCATTCACTCTCAATAGAACAAACATCTCTGAATGCAGCAGTTATGTGTACCTAGGTCGAGAAGTCCAACATGATGAACGACCTAAAACCCTGAGCTGCGCAGGAGGAAGAGAGTGGCATGGAATGCCTTCAAAGGCATCGAAGAAATAGCTAAAAGGACAAGAACCTCCGGCTCTGGGCACATCTCTTTGACTCCACCATTCTCCCTGCATTAACATATGCCTCAGAGACCTGGGCCCTACGAAAGCAGGATGAGAATGCTATTCGGGTCTCCCAGAGAGGAATTGAAAGAGCTATGCTTGGAATATCACGCCTCACTCCAAGTGAGAGAAGGAATCGGAGTTCTGACCTCCGTCGCTATTCCAGAATCAGGGATGCTGTCTCGTTTGCCAAGGTATCAAAAAATCAGATGGGCTGGACATGTAATGTGATTTGGAGCCAACCGCTGGACTAGAGCCGTTACCAACTGGATCCCCCGGGATATCAAAAATCACGTGGCTGCCCACCTACAAGATGGTCAGACTTCCTTGTAAAGACCCTGAAGGAATGGTTTGAGGCTCTTCATATTCCTGTATCAACCAGATGCCATTGGGCTACATTGGCGCGTGATAGGGTCCAATGGAAATGTTACTGGCGCCCGCTCGAGCAAATCGATGAATAACGGGATTCAAGTGATCAGGTGATCAAGTGATTTCCTTTCATACAAAAGCGTTCATTACTGCATGTCCCTGTATTCGGAGAGAGAGAATAGTAGGTCAGTCCACCCTCTCACTGCACCTTTTCATCACATGCATTTCATTTTTCCTTGATTATTGGCATTTTCAGTTGGAAAGCAAAAGTAAAAATATTGAATGCAGACCAAACAGGTGCCAAGTCATCTTCCTTAAAAATCTGTTGGCATTAACTACATAAACTGCTATTCATTAACAAACTTTAGTACGTTGAGATATTTTATGTTGTTTGCATCACTTGTTTTCTCCTTTGCTAGGTTTCATTAGATTTTATAATGTGGTCTTGGTGAAGGTGCTTCCTAGAGTGATCCCGATCCTGTTTCAGTGTGCTTTTAATTTTTAAGATGCTGCACAAAAATATTTAGGAGCCAGTAAAAAATTTGTACTTTGGAAATACTCAGTCCCAAAGTTTGTCTGTAGATCAGCCTCCACATTTGCACTTATTACCAGTGCCTTTGCTGGATGCACATGTCATAAATTTTCAGAATGGAAGAACAAACACATCAAATGTAGTAGGAAACATGTCTAGGAATAAACACTAAAGGCAAAAATACAATTTCTGCATTTAACTGTCCAGTTTTCCTAGCACCACTTGTTCTAGAGGCTTTTCTTGCTCCATTTTGAACTTTTTTTTCCTTTCTCAAAGATTAAATTGTCAGTATTTGAGGATGGGTGTCAGGATACTCAATTCTATTCCATAGGTTCACATGTCTGTTTTTATTTCAATAACATGCTGTTTTAATTACTACTAGTTTGAAGTAAAGGTTTGAAGTTGGGAAAAGGTGATGCCCCCCCATCTTCTTTTCCTCAAGGATTGCTTTGTCTATCCATAGGGGTTTATTATTCCATACAAATTGTAGGAGTGTTGGTCAATTTCTTTGAAGAATGTCATGGGTATTATAAAATGAATTTGGACCTCTGTCTAACACCATGCACAAAAATCAGATCAAAATGGATTAAAGATCTCAATATCAGACCTGGATACATAAAGTATGGCAAAGAAAATAAAGGATAATATAGGAAAACCCCTCCACAACATTGAAGCTAAAGGCATCTACAAAGATGAAACACCAGTAGTTAGTAAATGCCTTTCTGCTCTACAGTTTATTGTTTAGTGTGTGCCTTTCGGCTCTACCGTCCTTCCACCAGTACAGCAAGGTCTCTTTTCTCTGCTTCCAAGCCACAGACTCATGTTTTAGTCTCAGTTTACCATTTCAGTTGGTGTTACCATAATCACTCAACAAATGATTTAATAATCTTGCTTCTCTTGCGATAAAATTGTTAACAAATTTCCAAGGAAGCTGGTCTTGTAAAAGTTAAAAAATAACTTTTTATTCATATAAAGCCACAATGTTTATATTTATATGGAGCTTAAAATTGCACACAGACTTTTGTGCAGAACTTGTTTCTTTGAACCAGTTTCGAACAAATTTTGTGAAGGATACTATGATATTTGTTCAACAACTTCTGCAATAAATGAATACCTGTATGGGAATACAGCCTTGAAACTCTATATATTCTTTGAAACATAGAATCAATCATACTTACAATAAATTAACCAAAATATACAACTAAAATATGTGTACTATCTAGTAGGGGGTGTAGTAAAATTTCTTTGTGACTCTGCATTCAGTAACATCAAAGCTATGAATTGCAATCAGTTAGAGCATAAGCTATGAATTACAATTAGTTTGATAAATTAAACTCAAGAAAATTGTAACCTGTTATTATTAAAAGACAATATCAACATATGAAAATAGTATTCATAGTCTGAAATAAAATATATAGGATATGCTAAGTGATAAGAATGCTTACAATTCAATAAAAATACAGGCACTCTCACTAATGAAAATATATGGGAGAAAAATATGAAAGATAAAGACATTCTCAACATAATAAGTCACTAAGGGAAATAATTTAAGACCATGCTGAGATATTACTGCTTTACCTAATAAAACATTCAAACAACTGAAAACAGACAATTAAAATTCTAGCGAGGAAGTAGAACAATGGAAACTTATACTTTGCCCATCGGGTTGCATAATTTTACAAAACTTTGATTACAAATGTTAGTTCATACACGTGCTTAGCATAAACAAGAAATGTTTCATGGTAGTGCAGATCCAGTCAAAACTTGGTTGCAGACTCGCGGGGGGGGGGGGGGGCCGTGGGGGGGCTGGGGGGGAGGGACCGGGGCTGGTGGTGGGGGGGCCTGGTGGGGGGGGTGCTGCTGCCCCTTTGTAAAATAAAATAAAAAGTGCAGCCAATACTCACCAGTTACTGAATAGACTGTGTAATTACAGGTGGTACAATCACAGTGCAATATATGTCAAGTAAACACATTTAGAATCTTTCATTTATGCCTTTCAATAGTCCAATTAAATCAATAGAATATCTATTTTATTATATTTATTTTATTTTATTTGAATATTTTATTATACCACCATGAGATATACAATTACAAGATGTTTATGTTTGAGTTTTGGCCATACAGTGTTCCAGCACCCATCCCTCTACCTGTGCCATTTCCTACCACCAATGTCCCTACTTCCCTCCCTCTTCCCCAGCCTGCCTCCACGGCAGGTTATTTATGTCCTTTCTCTCTTTCTCTCTCTTTCTATCTTCCTCTCTCTCCCTCTTGCTTCCCTTTCTTATACATCGTGGATTGTAATACATACATTTAGAGGCTATCATGTGTATCTTTCTGCCTATATTCAACGCTCAGTCTAGGATAGTATTATCTCTTTATTTTAATTTTATTACACTAATTTTAGACATACAATTGCAAGAAGCTCATGTAGAGTTTTGGTTCTACAGTGTGCCAACACCCATCCCTCCACCCGAACCCATCTCCCATCACCAACTTCCCCACCTCCCTCCCCCTCCCACATCTCAACTACTTGGTGGGTTCTGTATGTATTTTCTCTCCTCTCTATCTCTCCCTCCCGCCTACCTTTCCTACACATCCTAGAATGCAGTACATTAAAGGACATAACTGTTTCCACTAGTTTGATGGACTGCACAACCTCAAGCGGCGCGCGCAACTTAGGGGCCTCATGGTCGGTGGCTGGACAGTGAAGATGGTGGCTAGTGTGGTGAGCAGGTCTCATTCGGCTGCTTCCAGGACCCCCATAGGTGATGGGCCCACTCCCAAAACCCATCTGTCCTCCTGGGAGCCCCATGGTCTGCTGAGCCTTGGAGAAGAGCAGAGTTCCAGCTTCCCCAGATGCGATTGAGGCTCTGCGTGATATGGCTGGTCACCCCAGGGCAGCTCCTGGGCGGGGCCACCAGGCTCAGACAAAATGGAGGGGGAAGGGCCGACCCCAGTTCCATCTGATGAATTCCGGTGATTCCCGCTTCTAGGAGCTGCCTACCTGGGCTCGAACTCGTTTTGCTCGGTTAATCTGGTCTTGAGGTAGCATCCCTCCCGGGTGGGCTGATATGTTGCAGCATCCGGACAGCAAAGGTGGTGGCTATTAATGTGAGTGAGTTTCATCTGGCTGCTTCCAAGGTCCTACTGAGTGATGAGCCAGGACTAAAACCCATCTTCCCTCCTGGGCACCTCATGGTCAGCTGAGCTAGGGGAGAGCAAAATGGCAGCTCTCCCTGTGTGTCTGAGTCTCTGCCAATTCTTTATTTTTAAAATTTTAATATGCCAAAGCTGATGATGATTGCATTTCAGTCTTCTTTCTTCTTGTTTTTGCTCTTCCCCTCCTCCTCCTTCTCCTTCTCCTTCTCCTTCCTTCTCCTTCTCCTCCTCCTCCTCTTTTTCTCCTCCTCCTCCTCCTTCTCATCCTCTTCCTCCTCTCCCTCCTCCCCCTCCTCCTCCTTCTTCTTCTTATTCTCCTCCTTATCTTTCTCCTCCTCCTCGTTCTCCATCTTCATCTTCTTTCTACTTCCCCTTCTTCATCTCCTTCTCCTCCTCCTCCTTATCCTCTCCTCCTTCTCCTCCTCCTTCTCCTCCCTCCTCCTTCCTTATCTTTCTCTTTCCTTTCCCTTCCTTCTCCTTATTTCTCCTTCCTTCTCCTTCCTTCTCCCTCCTTCTCCTCCTACTCCTCCTTCTTTTTCCTCTTCCTCCTCCACCTCCTCCTCCTTCTCTTTTTCTTTTTCCTTCTCCTTTCCCCTCCTTTACATTTTTCTTCCTTCCTCCTCCTCCTCCTCCTCCTCTTCTCTTTCCTCTTATTCTGGAATCATTTATATTTACTTACCTGGAAATGAAACCTAAAATCATGGGAAAAGGCATTCTGTTAAATACTATTAAAAGTATGAGATGTCACAATATGCATTTTTATCCTTGGTTAATTATAAGTTTCATATTCATTCTCACCCATTCCTGAAAGATGTCATATTTCTGAAGATACAGTATCACTAGTTCATATTCTGTGTTTCTACCATTACTAATCTCATCACGAGATGAGAGCCTACTACTGAGAGTATACCACTCACACAGCAGAGCCTGGCAAGCTACCCATATTGTATTTGATATGCCAAAACCCAATAACAATTACATACTTCATTCCATGACCTTATCGAATGGTTTGAGGCTCTTCATGTTCCTGGAGCAAGCACATGCCCTTGGGCTACACTAGCTTACAACAGGACATATGGATATGTTACTGGTGCCTGCTAGAGCAAATTGATGAACAACTGAAAGACAAGTGATACAAGTGAAGTGATGCCATCACTAATACATACTTTCAACATGGAACAATTGCTTAATAATTTTAGCTTCATCAGTTCATTGTGTAAAATTAAATAACAGAGACTCTAGAATGATAAAGTGGGGACCAACCCACCACATGAGATGTTAATATAGTTGTGTTTTGAGGAAATGTGAATAAATAGAAAATAACAAGATAGGCATGCTTAGGCTGATGTGTTAAGAGAACAAAGAAAGTGTAAGATGAACAAGAGAGGATTAGTGCTAAATCTTTGTACATAGCCTGTGCAGTCACACCAGGGGAAAAAAAACAAAGACAATTACCTTAGTCACATATGGTTAAGCATTTTTGCCAATTGCTCAACACTGAACAGATAGAACTTTTATGTATTTGCCAAGATTCAATTACAAACTCTACTTTATTTAGCTTAAGCAGAAAGGGTCTTGTTCTCTGCTATTTATTGCCTGACACCTTTTGGAGGTTCAAGAATCAAACTTTGTGATTCAGGGCTGAGACTCGTGCCCAAACATAGCAGTCTCTTTTTTTTTGTAACAAAAATGATTTGATTCGCAGCACATCCCTAGATCTCTAAAAGTACAGGCCCAGATTTCTCTCAGCCAGCATGTTTGCCAAACAAGCTCCAGGAGGTACAATCACTTCCATAATAAACATGGCGAAGAGAATAGGGAGCACATTCCACATTCACTCCAACTTTCAAAGCATTTGGAAATAAATGCTGCAAGGTAGTCAGTGGCAAGACCAACACAACATCAGTCTGTGATTGTGCTTAGGGAAGGTACAATCTGTAATTAGAGAAATTCCAAAATGAGGTTTGAGGCATACACATTTAACAGATGGCGACTACAGTATAATTTATCACCTATTGCAGATGATTACTCACCACCGAGTGCTGGAATAAAATAACGTTTCATCATCCTCACTGAAACTACCCTCCTAACTGCTCTAGACATCATCTATATGAAGTCTGGTGACCTTTGCCAATGATGTAGATCAATGGACTTGCTATATAGGTGACTGAAATTTACATTTAAATTCAGTCACACAGATTGTAAAAATAAAATAGGCAGTGTTTATTCAGTAAAAGATTCTTTTAACAAATCTATTTCTAACTTGAATTTACTTTCACAGTTGCTGGATTTTATGCGATAAAAATGTGAGGAGAATGTCTTGCTTCAGAAGTGGAAAGTGGCAAGGTCTAAGAAGTAAACACCCATGCTAGAATACTGAGAGATAGTTGGAGGAAATAAGCACTCAGAATCACTTCTGGTGGTGCTGGGAACCATAAGGGATTCTGGGGCCAAACCCGGTTGGCAGCTTGCAAAGCAAATGCCCTACTTGCTATACTATTACTCCACCCCAGATAAGGCAATTATGGCTACATTGAAGCTTACCGATAAATATTCTCATGTGATTTATAATAACAGACATCTTAGGACATTCTTAACAACAGCAACAACAAAGCATACCAGTTGCCTATAATTTCCTATTCAAATAAAATTGGGATCCCTAGATCTTTGGAACAAAACAGGGAAGAGAAATACAAGTAGCAGCCTAGATTATGTACCTATGGAGAAGCCAGGGAAGCTAATAATGTAATTAAGTTTATATAAAAGTAGTGCTCTCTGAGATAAATTGCCCAGGCCATCCTGTTGGTTAAAGTACACTGAACACACACTACTCATTTATTTTTGTAAGAGAAAACAATCACAGAATGGATATTAATAAAAAGTTGTGTCTTTTATTTTGAGAAGATGCTAAGCATTTGTGAATAAATATACATCTGCCTCTCCTTAACTCAAATCTACTAGCATTCACTCTAATTAGATACTTTCTTTTCCTTACTTTTTATTTCTCTGCATTTCCATTTCTCTCTCATTTTTTTCTTCTATCCACTGAACAGTTTCTATTATCCTTTACATTCATTCAAGAGTCCTATAATTGTACTTCATTATACAAGCCTGTCAGAAAGTTGAGAAAAGTAGCGATTTTTGCAACTTAAAAGAAGATTTTGGACACATCAAGTTCTGAGAGTAATTTTCTTGTTATGTGAATGAATATGACTTCTCTTTTCTTGAAAGGACAATTCTGCTCTTGAAAAAGATAGATTAGGTGGTATAAGCTGAAAGTTTGAAAATGCATTATTTTTCCATTTATTGTAAAATTAGCATGTGAAAATTGACACAGATGCATAAAGAGGGTATATAATCTTGAATAAATTATTATAATTAAGTGTGTATACACATTTTGATGTGTAAATTGTTCATAACAATGTGGCTCTCCTTTCACACAATGCATGCAGTAATATCTTTCTTTATATTTATGCTAGGCTTAATAGTCTATATTTTAATAAAATGGCCTAAAAGAAGAAAAAAATAAATATTTGATGGAAGATATAGAATTCTTGGTGTCATTGAATTTTCACTAAGAACACTAGCTTTATTTTAAAAATAAATTTGGCATTCATCTTGAACACTTATTTATGCAATATTCCATTGTAAATAACAATAATGCCATTTATGTCTATAAATTGCTAAGTATGTTAGTTCTTAATGTATACATTAATGTATACCAAAATCAGCTGAAGCTAAAGCAAATGGAGTTCTTTAGAATTAGCTGAATTTGATATTTTAATTTGTTGTGCATAGGTTTGAGCACTAAACGCTGATTTTCTGTCTCTATTCCCCCACATACCTATGGTATCTACTATGAAAGAACCTCGTCCTACTTAGTAACATGACAATATGATTAAATATGATGTAAACTTCATTTTCAATCCAGGAAAATAACATATAGTCAGATATCAACATTGAACAGATTCAAATATTCATAGTGAAGAGGTTTTCACCATATTTTACTGTCAATACAGAAAGAAGTAAATGTATGGTTTTCCTTTCTTCCTTTCCATTTGTTGTTTTGACTATACCTGGTCACACACATTCGTTTTAGATACTTACATCTTAGTTGTGGTGCTTAAGTGCACTTGCTTGTGGTATACGCATGTGTGGTCTCGCTTTGGCTCTGAGTACCACTATCCAGTTTGATGAAAAATCTCACTGGGCAGTTTGAAAGCTGTCAGGAGTGCCCTCCCAGCATCTGACCCCAAGGCAGTGGTCTACCACTGAGCTACACCACCCTTGCTGCCCTATATTAACCTTTTATCTCGGGTGGCTGCAAGTTCCTTAGCTGCTCCAGCACTTACAGAGATCAGTTTAGAAATGGCTGCCTCAACTAGTTTAGTATGCATTGTTTTCTCATGCACTTATATGAAATACCTGTCATTAATAAAAGGACAGAACTTGCTTTCCTAAATTTTACTTTTTATAAGAAACAGTCTAAATATAAATTGAAATCACATGGAAAAAGATCTTGGCACATAAACGTTAACATTGCATTTTGTAGACTACTCATCACTAAAAATAAATAAGAACCCTGCCAAGAAAAGTGTTGTATAATCTGTACCTGTCAACACATTAAGCTTTTGTGCTATGCAAAAGTTAGAACCTAAGAAAACTTTTAATGATTTATGAATTATTTGAAGTGATAATCAAATCAACAACCAAAGATTTTCCTCTTCTCACGTTTTAAAATACTGCAACTTTTTTTTGCAGTATTTCCTAATCTTCTAACTGCAGAGACTGTATTCTCACATATATTATATAAATTTATTTATTTCAAATAAGATCACTGTTTTTTTTGTTGTTGTTGTTGTTGCTGTTGTTGTTTGGGGTCATACTAGCAGTATTCAAAGATTGTCCTGGCTCTATGCTTAGGGAACACTGCTAGTGCTCACTTGTCATTTGTCACTTGTGTTCCCGTTGTTCATCAATTTGCTTGAGCAGTGCCAGTTATGTCTCCATTATTTGGGAATGAGGCCCATTATTGTTACTGTTTTTGGCATATTGAATACACCACAGGTAGCATGCCAGGCTCTTCTGTTGCTTTGGGTTCATCCCAGGGAGCCCAGTCTTTTTTCTATGTCAAGCCATCAACCATTCACCCTCTTGGGCCCAGGGGACAGAACCCTGGGCGTAGACAAGCCTGTCTGCCACCCTGGAAGCAGCCTGGCACCACAGCCACACATGCAACACCGTGAGGGGCTTAAGTCATGCTCAGGGGGCCATATTTGATGCCACATTTGAGCCCAGGAGGCAGCTGAGTCAGTGCCTAACTTACTCTACTGTTTCTCTGGTCTCTGGCCTTTTTAAAAGGCAGAACCTGTTTCTTCCTTTGTTAAAAGAGCAGTAACTTTTGCATGAGTATCAAGACATTTGAAACACTCAGCTTCAACTATGAATGTATATAATGTTTAAGATATTCTGGACTGCTATCAAACACACATCGCAAAGGATCCCAATCAACACTTCTGCATATAACTAACAATTAATACATGGACAAAATTAAAATATGGTGCATTTTTTACTTAGACTACAGTTGAAAGTATGTAATTATATATATATATATATATGTGTGTGTGTGTGTGTGTTTTAATTTTGTATTTATATTTAGTTATAACACATATTGAATTTAAAATAAGGTTACAATTTCCTTAATTCTGATAGTTTTTATGTTTATACAATTTTTCACAATTTTCACCAAACATCTCTGTATTAAAATTTTTAAAAATACATATGCACATATATGTTATATATATGCATATATATGCACATATATTTACATATATGTGCACACCTTACTCCTGCCTCTGTGCTCAGGGATCACTTTAAAGTTCTCAATGCAAATATGCGGTACTAAGAATTTAACCTTTTACACGACAAGCACCCTGCCCACAGTGGTCTCTCTCCAACTCAATATTTCTCAAGTTTTTTAAATTTCCATTCTTCTTTTAAAGGGTAAAAACCTGTCTTTTCTTATTTTCCAATGGCATAGTAAAACTTTTGTATGAGATCTTTGCTTATGCATAAATATTTTTATGTAGGTCATGTACAGAAACTATAGAAACACTGAACAATAGTTATATATATACACATATGTGAAATGAGTTTTTAAAGTGAATAAATTCTTTTAGTACTGTTAAATAGTTTCAAGTATGGTAAGTAATTCTTTTATTTTACTGAAAATGAGAATGCATTAGAAATACTGCAAGATATATAGAAATATTTGTGTCTATATTCATATCAAATATTTAAATTTATAGATCACCCATATAGAGAGATCAATATTCTCTATGCATTCCCATCACCAAACTTTAATCTAATTTTTCATTTTGAATTTTTTATTTTTATTGTGATACTTTTCATATTATTTTTGAAACTTAAAATAAGGAGCCACAGTGATTTTAGAGAAACTGGGACATTTGCCTGCACTCGGCCATTATGGGTGTGATCCCAGGATCACATATGTTCTCCCCACTGGGAGTAATTCCTAATTATAGAGAATGGGCTAAGCCCTGAGCATTGCAAGCTGTAACCCAACATTTTTTGTTTAAATTATGATATTTATATATTTGCATGCCATTTCCAACATCCAAACTCCACAACTCATCAGAGCTCCACCCAGGAGAAAAGTCTATCCCAATCCCAGCTCATCAGAACCTCACCCTATAGAGAAGCCTATTTCAAGCCCAGGTATGCTTGAACCAGAGACGCAAATACACAGGGCACAACTGCTACCAGTTCTCCCCCATTGCATGTGGCCTCTTTGCAGCTGCACAGTTCATCAATAAATGAATGAACTGATAGCCCTACTACTAGCGAGAGTATCCCATTTACATGGCAGAGTCTGGCAAGCTACCAATGTTGTATTCAGTATGCCAAGTACGGTAACGATGATGGACCTATTTCCCAAAACCTGAATGAATGGTTTGAGGCTCTTCCTGTTCCTGGAGTGAGAAGATGCCCTAGTGTTAAACTAGCATGTGTCAGGAATGAATGGAGATGTTATTGGTGCCTACTTGAGCAAATCGATGAACATCAGGAAGACAAGTGATACAAGTGATATATCTGCACTCATAGTTACTGGTACTGTCCAAAGTTCAGGCATTAGGATTTTGTGCATAACTAGTTTTAAAATCTATGAATGGCATCAGATAAGTGAACACATAACATGCTAATAAAAGAAGTCAACATGTATTGACTTTCTGCCCCAACTCTAAACTGCCTTCTGTAGGTAATTGTGGTATATATGAAATTTCAAGAAGCAGTGATTGAATCCATAGATAAACAATAGAATGAATGCATGAATCAATGGACAACTCATCATATGAACACACAGAAGATGGAAGAAAGTGTGCTAATTTTCTAGTGCTATTGTAAGATAACTAATAATGGTGAGTCAACATCGACACCAGAGAATAATAAACTTGGTTTCACTTTTCTATCAGTAAAATCCTGGTTCATATTTACTTCTGTAAAGAATATAAGTCATTGCTGCACTTGTAACAGTTTCTTTCTTCACTAACGTAGCACTTGTGACTTGGTCTTTAAGCATATACTGCTCACCTCTGTTATAACACTGGTTAAGGACAAACACAGGCCAAGACGTGGCTTTCTGTCTGTAGAAACTCATGTGTCTGATCATCAAGGCCAGCAGCTGCACTTTTATTTCCTCCACATAACACCTAAATAGATTTTCTCTATCCGGTGGTAGCCCAATAAATTTTGTGCTAACTAATGCATCATCCATTCATGAGCCCCAAGTTGATATTTTCTGTCTTCTTCTGTCTGCAAGTGGAAGTGTACATTTCAATTAGAGCTCCATCTACTGAAGAGACCGATTTGTCAGAGAACCGAGAGTAAGCAATTTGTCATGTTGTTTTCGTGAAGCTGTAAAATAGTCTTCAGATACAAAGTGATATTTGGGGATTACTATACCAAATTCTGAAATTCATAAAGTTATATTTGCTTGCCTAACAGATGAGGGCCATTGAAAACATGAAAATGGTTGCAGTACAATGAGTTGGTAAATCAATTTGAGAAGCTCTACAGGGTGAGAACATGATGCAATAAATATAGGTTGTGGAAGAATGCATATTTGTTGTGTAAATAAGTCTCCTCTGCCTAGAAGTCTGTAGCCTATAGTAGTCTACAGAAACAATTTCAATGCCTTCTTTACTGGGCGTTATTTGAGCGTGTATTTTTTATTTTTAATTTTTTGGGGTCACACCCGGCAATGCTCAGGGGTTACTCCTGGATCTGTGCTAAGGAATAATTCCTTGTAGTGCTCTGGGGGACCGTATGGGTGGTCGGAGATAGAACCCTAGGCTGACCTCATGCAAGGTAAATGTCCTACCCTCTGTGCTATCCATCAGCCCCTGAGTGTGTATCTTGACACAATTCATGGTGCGGCTGACAACCATCTCCCAACTTTCACTACTGGTTTGCGGGCATGATTTGACTCAGCTGTGTTTCTTCTCTTTCTCCAGGTTTTCACCTTACTGAGAAATGCATTTTTTGCTTCCTGATTTGTAATTTAGAACCTATAGTCAAGGTCAACCCAGTATGTAGTGTTTTGTAGTTCGTATATTTAGAATTTTCTATTTGTATTTGAAACTAAGACATTCTTCAGCAAGAGTTTCTCTAGACAGTTGCTGTGAGATGTACTTACAAAGAACTTTAACATAGGGCCAGAGAGATAATGGACCCCAAGAACCATCAGCAGTAATTCCTGAATACAGAGTCAAGAACAATCTCTGAGCATCAACAGGTGAGGCCCAAGAACAACAACAGCCAAAAGAATTGCGATGTACTATTTAGTGTTTCAAAAAACATGAATATCTCCTGAGTAACAAAGACAATTGTGATTTCTCTGACAAATGTACATATTTATACATACAAATGATATCCAAAAATATAGAAAAAAAATTAAATACATATCAGTAAACTGAAAATTCAGTGGCCACCTACACCTTGGTTTTCAGACACAGTGTGCCACGCTCACCACAGTGTTCAAGGCTTACTTCTAGCTCTGTGCTTAAGAATCACGCCAGATGCTGCCCAGAAGACCTATGCTGCGGATCAAATTGCCTCAACTGACTGCAAGGCAAACAGCTAAAACCCTGTATTATTTCTCCTGGTTATAATCCAGTTTAATATTTTGTTTTAGTTTCCCTAAACAATTTGCACATCATAAACTATTCATTAGAGACATAAGGGCATAATTACCACACAATGCTAATTAATTGTTCAAAACACAATTTAGATATTTTTAAAGATTATTTAGTACCCAGGAAATAGTTGATATTCCTGTTTACTCTGAAAACTAATTTACCCTTTCATATACCCAAACAATCTATAATGAAAACCACTTTACGTTTGGTCATTCACTAATCACTTGAATCACTTGAATCACTTGAATCCCGTTATACATCGATTTGCTCGAGCGGGCACCAGTAACATTTCCATTGGACCCTACCACGTGCCAATGTAGCCCAATGGCATCTGGTTGATTCAGGAATATGAAGAGCCTCAAACCGTTCCTTCAGGGTCTTTACAAGGAAGTCTGACCATCTTGTAGGTGGGCGGCCACGTGATCTTTTGACATCCCGTGGGATCCAGTCGGTAATGGCTCTAGTCCAGTGGTTGTCTCCAAATCGCATTACATGTCCAGCCCATCTGATTTTCGATGCCTTGGCAAACAAGACAGCGTCCCTGTTTCTGGAATAGCGACGGAGGTCAGAATTCCGGATTCCTTCTCTCACTTGAGTGAGGCGTGATATTCCAAGCATAGCTCTTTCGATTCCTCTCTGGGAGACCGAATAGCATTCTCATCCTGCTTTCATAGGGCCCAGGTCTCTGAGGCGTATGTTAATGCAGGAAGAACGGTGGAGTCAAAGAGATGTGCCCGGAGCCAGAGGTTCTTGTCCTTTTAGCTATTTCTTCCATGTCTTTGAAGGCATTCCATGCCGCTCTCTTCCTCCTGCGCAGCTCAGGTTTTAGGTCGTTCATCATGTTGATTTCTCCACCTAGGTACACATAACTGCTGCATTCAGAGATGTTTGTTCCATTGAGAGTGAATGGGGCCTCTGGAACTTGTTCATTCTTCATAAACATTGTTTTCTTTAGACTCAGATGTAGACCTATCTTTCCACATTCTCCATCAAAGTCAGCCAGCATTTGTGCTGCTTTGGTGTTATTAGAACGATGTGATCAGCGAAGCAGAGGTGGTGTTATCTAATTGTCCCATGATGTTCTCAAGGGTGGCACTGAAGAGTTTTGGTGAAATAATCTCACCCTGTCGAACCCCTCTTTTGACATCTATGATCACTTCTTTGTAGAATGGTGAGATCCTGGTGGTGAATCCGTAATACAGCTCATAAAGGATCTTGATGTATTGGGTTTGAACACCCTGTTGGGCTAGGGCTTGATGACTGCTTCAGTCTCCCCAGAATCAAAGGCTTTCTGTAAATCAATAAACGTGAGACAGAGCGGCATCTTGTACTCCCTACAAACCTCAATGAGCTTGGTTACTGTGTGGATATGGTCCATTGTGCTTAATCCTTTCCGGAAGCCTGCTTGCTGGCATGGTTGTCCTTCTTCTAGTGTTCTGCTAATCCTGTTCAGGATGACAGGATTAGCATTCATTAAACTTAGTACAAAATTCAGTGTCTATTGATGCTGATCTTACCAGCTGCAGAGTGTGGATTGTGACACAGATCGCTGCCAGCAAGGTGTGGGGGGTTTCTCTGGGCTCCTCCGAGGCTCCATCGGGATGGTGGACTCGGGTCGGAAGTTGCTCTCGTGGTCCATGGAATGCAGGGGTCCCGGAAACGGTTTCTGCTCTGCCGGGTGTACCTGTGTCTTAGGCTCAAGCTTCCTGGGGCTGAATACTCCCTCGAAGGCGGGTCCGCGGGGGTCTGTAGGCTGGGTTTCACAAGCTGGGCTGGAGACTGTTAATTCTGGGTGGAGATCTTACCAGCTGCGAGTGTGGTTGTGACACAGATCGCTGCCAGCAAGGTGGGGGGGTTTCTCGGGCTCCTCCGGGGCCCATCGGGATGGTGGCTGGGTCGGGTGCTCGTGGTCCTGGTCAGGGGTTCAACGGGAAAGCTGGTTTCTGCTCTGTGGAAGAGCTTTTGTACTATTAAAAGCCTTTTTGGAACTGCACCGGACTCATGAGTTTTCATCTGTTCTCCCGGCGTCCTCGGAGGTAGAAGAGAACCTCTGTCCTGACACTGTTGGGGACCCGGCGGCGTTCCCGACAATTGGTCTATGGCACTGCCTGTTCACGAATTTACTATCATTTGTTATTTGCGCCCAGATACCAGAGGCAGAGATACCAGCTCCACTTCACTCCTGGAGATGGATTCGGGAGCCAAAGGGGGCCACAGGAGGCTCCTGCTTCTTCCCAACCGGTGTCCGGTGACTCAGATCCTCCTTCATTGTCACAAAGAACTTGAGGGAAATCTCGGCCATGTGGAGCAAGCTGGAGGAACAGCCCGCAAGGACACAAAAATTAGGCAGTTCTCCCCCCCAGCATATTAATCCAGTCTCCAGCCCACAGATTAATCCAGTCTCCAGCCCAGCTTGTCAGAAACCCAGCCTACAAGGACCCGCCCTGCAGAGACCCGCCCTTCAGAGGAGAGTATTTCAAGCCCAGGAATGCTTGAGCCTAAGACACAGGTACACCCGGCGGAGCAGAAACCAGCTTTCCCCTTTGAACCCCCTGCATTCCATGGACCATGAGAGCAACTTCCGGCCGGAGTCCACCATCCCGATGGAGCCAGTAGGCCAGTGAGTAGAGTATTTGCCTTTCATATGACTGACCTGGGTTTGATCTCCGGCATCTCTTATGGCCCCCAGACTCCTGCCAGGAGTAATTCCTGAGTGCAGAGTCAGGAGTAAGCCCTGAGCATCACCAAGTGTGATCCAAAAAATGTTGTTTAATATAGAAGCTGCAAAAAAAAATCTACAAATTTCCGGAGACACAAACTCCAGGAGCACCTTAATGGGTTAAGATCACTGGTAGAAAGTCACAGGACACTTCACTTCACTTCTTGTATCAATTGTCTTTCCGCTGTTCATCGATTTGCTTAAGTGGACACCAGTAACATCTGCATTTGTTGGGAATGAGGTCCATTACTGTTACTATTTTTGGCATATCGAATACACCATGGGGAGCTTGCCAGGCTCTGCCATGGCTCTGGGTTCACATGTGCAACTTTATTTTGCAGACTATTAGCAGTTAGAGTTTGCATTAAACAAAGTACAGTTACACCAAAAGCTATACATTGTACAAATGTTATGCACAGTAACCACACATAATATAAAAATGATGAGAGAAGCAAAATGTAAATAAGTGAAGGGTAATTCATGCTCACACATAGGAAGATTTGATATTTTAATGCCGCTTTTTCCTTACATTCGTTTTATTTGACTAGAAATTAAGAAATATTATTTATGCTATTTATTTTACTATCAGAACCATTTAAATAGTATCTAAAATATATTTTAAATCATATTTATGGCACCTTCCAATTTTAATTATAGTCTACAATAATGTTTATGCGTTCGCTACAAAATTGTGTTTTTGATGAACACAGTTACTAAATCTCAAGTAACCAGGTTTCTTCATCTGTGCTCCTTGTTCCATCAAGTTGGCTTCATCATTCCTCCCCACTTAGCTAATCTTAGCTATGAAGTTCAGGGCCAGTGACTTGTGATATGATAGTGGCTATTCCTTGTCTTGTTTCTCTGTATAGCTACCAGCAAGACCACGTGGTGTTAGTGCTTCTCCCTCTGAATTATTTTGCTTAACACAAGTGTCTCCAGTTCCACACATGTTTCAGCAAGCTGCATGGTCTCACCCTGTGAAGTGTAGTGTCGCATATATGCTCTAAGCTTTTCTGTAAATATGAACCATTTGATCAATTGTTGAATGTTTAACGATCATTAAATATCAAGTCAAATCCCATTTGGCTATGATTTGTTGTTCCTTAAAATTACTCTTTTTTCTATTTACTTGAGGTGGAAATCTGGCTTATTAAATTTTGATTCTGACAATAGAACCAAAGTGACGAAAGAAGGAGAATACAAGGGATTCAAATTGGGGTCAGGATCCAATGGATTGCAGTGGCAAGATATTGGAATTTTGAAGAGGACTGAAATCATACTCCTAAAATTTACAGTTTTTAAATCAATACAATCTCAATAGAATGGTGTTCAATAGTAATAATATATGAAATATGTAACTAAATCTGGGCTGGAGTGGAACACAGGAATTAAGCATTATATGTGACTAATGAGGTTCAATCCCCAGGAATGTGTGTGGTCCACCAAGTGATCCAGGAGTGGTCACTTGGATCCAGGATCCAAGAGTGATCCTGGACCACAGAGCCAGAAGTCCTGAGAACATCAGCGTGCACCCCCAAATCTAAGCACATAATGATGACATAACATTAATAATTATAAAAATTGGGCTGGTAGGGCATTTGCTCTCTACACGACCACCCTGGGTTTGATCTCCCTCATCCTATATAGTTCACTGAGCACTGCCAAGAGTAATTCCTGACTTTAGAACCAGAAGTAACCCCTAAGCATCACCAGGTGTGACCCAAAAAAAAGACTAAATAAATAAATAAAAATAGGTTTTGTCATGACTCAACTTTGTTTGAAAGGGTCAGGTTTTTGGTGACGACTTGTCAAAGATGTGTTTTCCTACCAATTGATTCTTTTGACATAATTTCATGTCCGATTTGTGATTGGAATTTTCTTGAAGCCTGTTAAAGTGGTATTGATATCGTAAAATTGGGTGTCTTAAATTTTCTATTTACATGGTGCTCAGTTTTCCATTTCCTTTTTCCAAAATGCATGTGTGTTTGTGGCTAGAGTGCATTTTAGCTGAATTTCCGTGGTTGAGTATCATTTATTTTATTCATGCTCGCACTGTTCTTCGATTCAAATACATCATGACTATTGAGTGTCACTGTTATTATTCAATCTCACTCTATTATTAAATGTTTATTTTCTCTAAGTGGTCTTTTTCTGTTATCTTATTGTGTTTTACTCTATTAATTTGGATTTTTTTAATATTTTAGCATTATATTCGCATTATATTTGGAATCATTACTTAGGACTTTTCTGCTATGCATTGAATTCTGTATATGCTATTGACCTGGCATTGTTAACCTATATATAAATTATTTCAATGAATTCAAAGTTAATATCATAATATATACATTGACTATTAAACAACAAAATGAATTGACACTCTACAATATGGGTTTTATGCTTAGTAAAATAATCAAAGAATGACGTATGATCTTACTTAGTGGTGGAATCTGTAACTCAAGAGATATCAAGTTTGTGGTTCCTAAGGGCATTGGAAAAGGGAAAGTAACAGGATAAGCGTAATCAAAAGGCATAAACTTTTAGTTATAGGACTGATGGTATATAAGGATGTAATTAGAGCCTGTTATAGTTAGTGCTGCTATATTATATAAAAGGATATGGTTAACAGAGGAAATTGTATAGCTCTGGTAAGAAAATATGTTTTTATTTTACATTTTATATGTCTGTGCCATAAGGATTCTAAAACTTATTATACTAATTTCAGTAACATTTGTACTGAACACACAATGGTAAAATTTATAGGTTACCTATAAATTATATCTCAAGTTAATGAAGTACAGGGGGCAAAATACTATGTGATTCTCCTAAATATGATACTTGCAAACTACTTTGTGCATTTATTTTGCCCACAGAAGCCTTACTATTTTAGTATGAATTAGTTTTCATACAAGTCTATTGCTTTTCTTCAAATGTATCACTTGATCACTTGAATCCCGTTATTCATCGATTTGCTCGAGCGGGCGCCAGTAACATTTCCATTGGACCCTATCACGTGCCAATGTAGCCCAATGGCATCTGGTTGATTCAGGAATATGAAGAGCCTCAAACCGTTCCTTCAGGGTCTTAAATTAAATTTAAATGTAATGATGGTTCTTATATTTTTATGCATTGTCATTTCAATTGTTATTTTTTGGAAATAAAAGCACCTTTTGGTACTATTGTCTTCCTTCTGAAGAACATATTAAAACACATTTTATGTTAAACATATTTTTATTTTACAGAGACCATATTCAGCCCTACTTGCCACCTGATCTTACCCAGAGATTCTGCATCATTTGGGCAGCACACCCGTGTCTGTGGGTCATACTGTACCAGGAAATGAACTCAGGGTTTGCAGTGCTGAGAGTGTGATTTGCCACTATGCCTCATCCCTTGAGCTGTCTCTCCAGCTGAAGAGCCTACGGTTATTTATATTCACTTTTGGAATAACAGTTTTCAAACCCCAGTGATCTTTCAAAGCCATTTATGATATTGCTATTATGAGGACAAAATTATTTTTTTATAAATTCATCAACTTCAAGAACCCTTATAATGCAGCAATAAACAAGATAATATATCAGGTGTGCTGTATATTTAAGATCCAAAGCATTCTTCCTAGAGTTGAAAGCTCTGAATTTTTCCCTGAAGCTTGTCTTCTTGTGAAAAATAAGTCTTCTGGACCAGTTACTGGCATTTGTTAAATTGGTTGACTTAATTTTAATTCATTTTCTATGATGGGTTATATGAAGACTTCTCCCCATAGACTATAGTAGTCTAAACTTTTAATATATGCTGGAGATGTCTGGAAATGAGAAAGAACTGTGACATTTCTTCTTCGCTCTAAATCAGATGCACTGACATTTTCCTTTGCTCAGTACACCTGGAATGACAGCACGCTATGGAAGCAGCAGTTCCCATGTGGGCAACACTGGTTCAGGTGAATGCCAAGATCTCTCCTTATTATACACAACATGGTCTGGGAAGTAGATTTGTATAAATTACAAAGAAATCAATTTCCTACTGTTGTGAATAAAAAACACGTTACCGTGCTTATCTGTTGCAGATCTGGAAATCTATCCCAGTAGGGAGGACTAAGCCAAAGACAGCTATCCTGAAGTTCCTTCGCTGAAGACATATGTTGGAAGACTGGAAGCTAGGAGGTGAGGACTGATTCAGTTGGTATCAAATTTATGTGTAGAAGATCAGGTTCAGCAGACAGCACAGCGGTCAAGGTTCTTGTTTGCATGCCGGTGACCCCAATAGCTCATACGGTTCTCAATCACTGCAAGGTACGATACTTGAGCTCAGAGACAGGCGTTATTCCTGAGCACAGCCAGGTGCCACACCCAGGCATAAAATAAAATGTGCAGAAGTTTAAAAATAGTCGACACAATGGCACAATGCATCAGTGTTGAAGTAGGTATTTTTTTCTTGAATAATATTTAATTCAAGAAGAGGAGGAAAGACTGTAGAATTAAGAAAGCTTTAGAGGAAAGTAATATAAAAAAGCAGAAATCAAATAGCACCTGGGAAGGTCAAAACTGATTTATATTTACCCTTTATAAAGTGGAAATTCATCTACATAATTTTGGCCTGTTCAATTTGATATTAATATGATTTCTCTTGTGGGATCTATTGAAAGGAGGTCAGCTGGTACATAAACAATCTCTTCACGCTATTGGAGTCTCCCAACGGAAGGTAGAGGAAAAATAAAGATTCCATGGAGGATTTCTGTTTACAATTGGACTAATAACCATACTGACAAATTTAGTATCTTATTATGATGAAAAGTGCCTGAATAAGATCATACCCATAGTTTAACATGGATCTTTTGAATTTAAGATAAAACTGAGATATAAAATTATACCTTCTGGGAGAACAGAGGCAAAGTACATCCACTGTTACCCATGTAGTGTAAAAAATTAACAAAATCATAAAAGTAAATAGTATTACATATGGAAATAATGAAATAAAAGTCAAAACAAATATGACATGGATTCTATCAAAATAATAAAAACGTGAATAAAATAAATGAACAAATGTCTTACTAAATTGAAGAAAAGAGTTTTTGGAGTAATATTTTAATACTAGTGGGGAATACTTCTGAGAGGCGACTGAGATCTATAAAATGTTACTTCCAATAAAAGAGATAGGATTCTGTTCTTCATTTTTTAAAAATTTTATTTTCTTATTTATTTTTGCTTTTTTGGGTCACACCGGGCAATGCTCAAGGGTTAATTTTGACTCTGCACTCAGGATTTACTCCTGACAGTGCTCAGGGGACCACATAGGATGCCGGGATCGAACCCAGTTGGCCACATGCAAGGCAAACACCTTACCTGTTGTACTATCACTTCTGCCCCAGGCTATTCTTCAAAGATTTAAGTTCAAATTGAGAATTTCTCTAATTAGGGAAATTCTGGTTGTTTAATTTCCTTCTTTTAAATAAATGGTATTTTTGGCATCACTATATATTTTCAATAAGGACAAATTACATAAGCAGAAAATTGCACAAGTGGTATAACATTATTTTATCATCAAACATTTTTCTCATTTCTCAGGATTTTAGCTTACATTAGCTACTTCAGCACAAGAAATAAAGTATAGAATTAAAACAAGAAAAACAGAATCAGTTACTATTTTTATTGCTACCCATTATGTAAATGATTAACTTAAGGACACAATGTGGTAGCACAAAGAAGAAGGTATATGAAATGCCTTATGAATGTCTAAAGAGAAACATTACCTTTTGCTGAAGTCATTATGGAAATATCAAGATTAAAATTGCATTTAGCATAGCTGATGAAGAACAAGAAAGGCTCCTATAAATAGAAATGGAAGTGAATGATATCATCACAAGAGAAGGAACCAGCAACCCTAAGTATGTAGCAAAGGAGAGGAAGACATGATTGTGCCCATGAAGTTTTCCATTTGGAAAGTAACATGGTTAAGGGATGTATATGAACATATTAGAAGGCAGAGCTCCTTCGAATACAGAAGACAGTAAACACTAGGCTGAAGGATTGTGGCTGTTGTACTAAGTTTTATTTGGTCTGAAACAGACAAACTCGAGGAAGTGAATGACTCTCCTCTGGGAGGAGTTGTAGGAGAAATTTACAAAGTGTCCTGGAGATTTTCAGTGAAATAAGCCCACTCACTCCAGCCTCGAGTATCAGTCTAGGGTTCAAGCAAGAGAGTGATAGGAAAGTTTGAACATTCGGCACATCTGGCAACTAAACTGGAACAGAGGCTGGAATCAGGGTGACTTCTTGCTTTTTGAACTAAAATACTGATTGAGGTACAGTAATTTATAATACAGTTAATCATGTTTTACATATACAACACTGTAACACCATACTGAAAGAAGGCAGAAACCCCCTTTCCCAACCAGGGCAAGCCTACTCATGGAAAGTTACCAATTTAGGGCCTGAGTATCCTTTTCATCTTGAGGTAACCTTTTTGTTATCTACAAAGGCCCAGAACAAATTCCTGTTAGAGGTTATGAGATCCCCACCCAGAACCTACTATCTGGCCTGAATTGCCTGGATTGCATTCTTGCACGACGCATAGCCATTGCTGACCCATGATCCAACGCGTGTATCTAGCCACACCAAATATAGAAAGAAGTATTAAGAATGATCTGATTGGTGGGAGACGGTTACTTGGTACAAAGTGATTGGCTGCCTGCGCTCAGACTTTGATATAATATTTTAAATCTATTGGATGTTTATGCGCGGGCTTTTCTGTAGCGGCAGAAACTATCTCTTAAAAGATCCTCCCTGGAAGGGCTCGGCGCTCTTAGCCACTGACCGCTTGGGGTCATGCTATGGGCTCGAGTATACTCGCTTATTAATAAAACCTTTGCTTTTGCACAGGACCCGGTCTCTCAGAGTTTTCCTTGATAGGTGCAGCGTTCCGAAGCTCCCAGTCAGTCACCCCATCGGGTGGCCAACTCTTTCAATACCTGTCCACAGTAACCCCACCTCCCTTTCCAGGGTCCCCAGCCCCTCTGATTCATCCCCACAGCTCTGCAAACTCAGTTCTGTGGATCAGTTCTCTCAGGAAGCTTTATGAAAATCTACCTAGACTCCACGAGAAATATTTATTGCCACAAAGGGAGACATAGCAAAACAGTTTCTCAAAGCCGAGTCTTAAATTCTTCACTGTTAAATTGTTCACTTCCTTCCATGCAAATCTCATGTGAGATGCCCTTATTTGCAGGACACAGAATGTTTCCAAAAAGTTGGTATAAATTACCAAAATGACAGGCTTGTCTACACCCTCTGGGCTCTACCCCATGGGCCCTACATGGTTGGCGGTCTGACATAGAAAAAGACTGGGCCCCCTGGGATGAACTCAGAGCCACGGCAGAGCCTGGCAAGCTACCCGTGGTGTATTTGATATGCTAAAACCAGTAACAATAGTGGACCTCATTCACAATGAATGGAGACGTTACTGGCACCCTCTCAAGCAAATCCATGAAAAATGGGAAGACAAGTGACAAGTGACAAGGTCACTGCTTCCGATGTGACAGATTCATGTATATTAAAGCTGTCCATGGCCTGTGGTCGTCGTCAGGTCAATGCGAGTATAGAACTAAACATTTTGGTGAGCTCTGTGCATGGGAATGAGTGGAATGAGTAAAATGCAGAGCTGTCAGCATATCGGTAGTGTTGTTTGGCATATAGAAAGCACAGAATAGGGAAGCTCTTAAAAAAAGAAATGTGCAGTGAAAAAGGAACACTGATAGCGTATAATCAAAACCCATGCTATGAAGCATTAAAAATATATATCAGGCTGTTTTAATTTCTACAGCTTTTTAGTACAGTTTAAAGTTGAGGAAGCTGAAGCCTCCAATTTTATTTTTCCCAGGACTGTTTTAGATGTTTGGGATGGGAGTGAGGTTATTGTTCCTCAAGAATTTTAGGAGTGTGAGATCTATTTCTTTAAAAAGTGGCATGTATATCTTTACTGGAACTGCATTGAATCTGTATAGTGTTTTGGGCACTTTTGCCACTTTGATGGTGTTACTCCTCCCAATTAATAAGGCATGTATTTACATTTCCTTTTGTCCTCTCTTCTTTCCTCTATATTGTTTTGTAATTTCTTTTGTATGAGTCTGCACCTCCTTTGTTAAGCTAATTCCAAGGTGCTTGACTTTCTGCCGGCACAATTTTGAACTGGATTTTTTAATATCCTTTTTTTCTATTTAATTATTTGTACATAGGATAGCCATAGAATTTTGCACCACTTAAGAAATCTATTCTTTTTTAGGAGCTTTTATGTAGATTGTTTAGAATTTTATAAATATAGTATCATGTCATCTGCATATAGCGAGATATTGACTTCTTCCTTTCCTATCTGTATGCACTTATATCTCTTTTGCTTTATTTCTATGGAAAGTACTTCTAGTGCTATATTTAACAAAATTATCAACAGGGTAGCTGTTGACACAGATACACCCAGCAGAGCAGAAACCAGCTTTCCCCTTTGAAGCCCCTGCATTCCATGGTCACAAGAGCAATTTACAACCCAAGCCCCCATCTCGATGGAGCCTTGGAATAGCCCAGAGAAACCCCCACACCTTGCTGGCAGCGATCTTCACCATCCACACTACGCAGCTCGAAAGATTTCCACCCAACAGATTAATCCAGTATCCTGCCCAGCTTGTCAGAAACCCAGCCTACAAGGACCCACCCTGCAAAGATCCGCCCTTCAGAGGAGAGTACTTCAAACCCAGCAATGCTTGAACCACAGACACAGATACGCCCAGCAGAGCAGAAACCAGCTTTACCTGTGCGGATGGCCGCGCAGCAGCCACATGATTTACCTCCAAATTGCTGTGAATATTCTACCCACCCCTCTGAGAGAGCCCCACAAAATAATGAGAGTATAGCGCCCACAAGGCAGAGCCTGGCAAGCTGTTTGATGCATGTTCGATATGCCAAAACCAGTAACAAAACTGTTTATTTTCCTGACCCAGAAAGAGACCTTAATTCAGCAGCAGTAAGAAAGGCAAACAAGCAGTGCCTGATAAAATGTCACTGCCATCCTAGGCTGCCAAAACGAAGAAGGACTAAAATGACTGTCTGTACTTTCAATGCACGTACACTGGCATCGGAAGCATATATTGAGGATCTGATGGTGCAAGCGCAAAAGATCAAGTACAACATCATTGGTCGGACTGAGACGAGGAGGCGACAGTTGCATCATGCTGTATTTGACACCAGAGAAGAATTGTTCCTTGGAACATGCAACAAAAGAGGCATCGGTGGCGTTGGTGTCCTTATCAACACGAACATGGCCGTAAACATTGATTCATTTGATTGCCTAACAAACTGGATAGGATGATGACACTTGAAGAGATGGGGCCCACTGCCAGCAATTTCTATCTTCATTTACTACGCACTAACATCCACATACAAAGGAGATGAAATTGAGAAATTCTACATGGAACTGGAGGAGTTCTATAAAAAAAGATCACACCTTCCCGCTCTTCACAACTCCACCCAGCAGACCAGACTATCACTGGGTGAAGCTGGGATCAGCTGGGATCATCGACACCCACCCTGCAGCATTTTTTTTTCAATCCAGCCCAGGTATGCTGAACCAGAGACTCTCAGACATGGGGCAGAGCTGCTACTTGCTCTCCCTGTGCCCAGCTGCTCATGAAGCACCCGGGAGGCATAGCACATTGTAGCCCTGGACTGCCACCCCAGCAGAGCCTCACAACAAGCCAGACAAACCCCCCGACTCCATGGGGGTCACCATTTTCCACATCCGGACTTCCCTCTCTGCACAACTCCACACAGCAGACAAGACTATCACAGCCCTGCTCGTGAGGCTGCTAGTGGCCGTGTGGTTCATCAATAACTGCTTTATTTAGCGGTGACTACAAGAGTATGCCACCCTGCGGCAAACCTGGCAAGCTGCTCATGTCGTATTTGATATGAAAAATGACAGTAACATTTATATTAGGTCATACTCATGACCTAATATAATGGTTTGAGGCTCTTTATGTTCCAGGAGCAAGCAGATGCCTTTGGGTTCTACTAGCATAAGACAGGACATATGGAGATATTATTGGCGCCCTCTCTAGCAAATATATGATGAATGGGAATCTAGTGATTTAGTGACCTTCTACAAGATCATAGTCGGTGATGTTAATGCCAAGATAGGACAGAGAAGATTGGCTGAAAAACTCCACATCGGGACCCATGACCTAGAATGGAACAAACAGGATGAGAGATTATCTGAGTTCATCATGTCCACCAAGACCATTCATGGGAACTCCCAGTTCCAGAAGGCTGAAGCGAAATGTTGGACATGGAAATCTCCTGGTGGACAGTTCCATAATGAAATTGACCACATCATCTTCAATCGACAGTTCTGTCTGAACGATGTTGCTGCCGTCACCAAATTCCAAACAGGATCGGACCACCATCTCCTTCGTGCAAAATTCTACTTCCCACAACGGGGAGAAAAGGCTGCAAAATTTAAAAAAGAGAACTCCCAGAACGACCACCAACTGGGAACTCTTTGGCACCATTGCAGCAACATGGGAAGATACCACGATTGATGACATCGATGAAGAATACAACCGACTGGTTCAGCACCTCCATGATTGTGCGAAGAATGCCGAGAGAGAGAAAGACACAAAAGGACGCCTGTCTTCAGAAATTCTCGAGCACATTCGCAAATGTGGCAAGGCCTCAGGAGTCCAAATGCTAACGTCCAAGCTTGCTAAACGGTGCAGAGAAGTGATAAAAGAAGACCTCAAAGACAGAAGAGCAGAAATACTGGAAGATGCAGCAGAAGCCAGGAAAAGCATTTGCACCGCCAGCCTGTCCTTCACCAACTATAAGACCAAGATGACTGCCCTCCGACGCCCTGATGGATCTATCACATCTTCCAGAAAGGCACTGGAGAAGATTATCCAGGACTTCTACTCAAATCTCTTTGATAGCCACATCCACCTGCCCACATACCAAATTCCGCAGGATGGATATGACATTCCCAATGTTCTCGCTTCTGAAATCTGACATGCCATCTCATCGGTAAAGAAGGGAACAGCACCAGGCTCAGACAAAGTCAGACCCGAACACCTGAAGAATCTACCGTCGATACTCATCAATACACTAGCTCGGCTCTTCACACGCTACATATCTGAATGTAAGGTACCCTCCCAATGGAAAACCAGCAGGACAGTTCAGACATTCACGACATTAGCAACTATCACCCCAACTGCCTGTTGTCCGTCATCTACAACCTGTTTACATGAGTCATCCTGAATAGGAATGGCAAAACACTAGATGAAGGAAAACCATGCGAGCAAGCAGGCTTCCGGAAAGGATTCATCACAATCGACCATATCCACACAGTAACCAAGCTCATCGAGGTTTGTAGGGAGTACAAGATGCCACTCTGTTTCACGTTCATTGATTTACAGTAAGCATTTGATTCTGAGGAGGCTGAAGCAGTAATCAAAGCCCTAGGCAAACAGGGTGTTCAAACCCAATATATTAAGATTCTTCGTGAGCTGTATTACAGATTCACCACCAGGATCTCACCATTCTACAAAGAAGAGATCATTGATGTCAAAAGAGGGGTTCGACAAGGTGATACCATTTCACCAAAACTCTTCAGCGCCACCCTCGAGAACGTCATGCGACAATTTGAATGGGAAGGAATGGGAGTGAAGTTAGATGGTCGGCAACTACACCTCCTCCGCTTCGCTGATGACATGGTTCTAATAACACCAAACATTAGCCAAGAGGCACAAATACTGGATGACTTCGACCGAGAATCTAGACCTATCTAGAAAATCATGTTTATGAAAAATAAACTAGTTCCAGAGGCCCCATTCACTCTCAATGGAACAAACATCTCTGAATGTAGCAGGTATGTGTACCTAGGTCGAGAAGTCAACATGATGAATGACCTAAAACCTGAGCTGGGCAGAAGGAAGAGAGCGGCATGGAATGCCTTCAAAGGCATCGAAGAAATAGCTGAAAGGACATCTCTTTGACTCCACCGTTCTCCCTGCATTAACATACACCTCAAAGACCTGGGCCCTACAAAAGCAGGATGAGAATGCTATTAGGGTCTCCCAGAGAGGAATAGAAAGAGCTATTCTAGGAATATCACACCTCACTCACATTAGAGAAGGAATCTGGAGTTATGACCTCCATAGCAATTCCAGAATCAGGGACGCTGTCTTGTTTGCCAAGGCATCGAAAATCAGATAGGCTGAACATGTAATGCGGTTGGAGACCACCGCTGGACTAGAGCCGTTTCCGACTCGATCCCCTGGGACGTCAAAAGATTACGTGGCCGTCCACCTACAATATGGTCAGACTTCCTTGTCAAGACCCTGAAGGAACGGTTTGAGGCTCTTCATATTCCTGAATCAACCAGATGCCATTGGGCTACATTGGCACGTGATAGGGTCCAATGGAAATGTTACTGGCGCCCACTCGAGCAAATCAATGAATAATGGGATTCAAGTGATCAAGTGATCAAGTGATCAACATTGTAGAACCTTGTCTTGTGCCTGTTCTTTGCAGTGATAGCATTTAGTTTTTCCCCATTGAGTATAATACTTGTTGTAAGCTCAAGTAAATGACTTAGTCTATATTGAGGAATGTTCCTTTAATTCCCTTTCTATTGAGAGTTTTATGATGAATGGATAGTAGGCAAATGCTTTCTCTCCATCTATTAATATTATCATATGACTTTTATTTTTCTTAAATTGATATGGTGCATTATATTGATTGCCTTGTGTATGTTAAACTGTCCTTGCATTCGCAGGATAAATCCTCTTGGAATAAAGACAGACCCTATGATCAACAGAATGGACTTGAATATCCTAAGGCAGATCCTCAGATATATGGTCATTTAGTCCTTGATAAAGTAACAAAAAATATGAAGTGGAACCAGCAATAACTGTCCAACATGTGATGATGGAACACTTGTAATTTACATGCAAAAAAAAATGAGAGCTAGAAAGAAAGAAAATCTCAAACTTTTTTATAACTTCATAAAAAATCAAATCAAAAGGGAATTGGGACCCAAGTGATAGCATAGTGGGTAGGTTGTTTGCCTTGCACGTGGCCAACCCGGTTTCAATTCTCTGGCATCGTATATGGTCCCCCAAGCACTGCCAGGAGTAATTTCTGAGCGAAGTGTGAGGAGTAGCCCCTGAGAGTCGCCAGGTTTGATCCCTCCCAAAAAAAGTAAAAAAAAAGGGACTGAAGACATTGATATCAGATCTGATTCCATAAGGCTCGTAAGAAAAACATAAGTAGAACTCTTGATGACATTGAAGCTAAAGGAATCTTCAAGGATTAAACACCACTGAGCAACAAGTGGAAGCAAGGATAAACAAATGGGACTACATAAAACTAAGAGCTTCTGCACTTTAAAGGAAACAAAGATCTAAAAACAAAGACAGTCCACAGAATGGAAAAAGTTATTTAATCAACATTCATCTGATAAAGTACTAATAGTCAATATCAATAAAGCAGTAGTATACCTTTACATAAAGCAAAATGTAAATTCCATCAAAATGGGAGAAGAGATGAACAGAAATTTCTTCAAAGAAGAAATGCAAATTGCTAAAAGGCACAAGAAAACGTTCTCATATCACTAACTGTCTAGGAGATAAAAAATTAAAACACCTATCAGATATCATCTAGTACCACAGTGATTAGGACACATGAAAAATAACCAGTGATGGTGTGGATCGGAGAGAAATGGACTCTTTTCACTGCAGGAGTGAATGCTGATTGGTCTAGTCCAACCTTTCTGGGAAGCAGCATGACAGTCCTCGGAAAACTAGAAACTGAGCTTCCGTATGATCCAGCAGTAGCACTGGTGGTCCAGAAACACATAACAGAAAAGTTAACTGCTCTGCTGCTATGTTCATTGCAGCACTATTCACAACTGCCAGAATTGGGAAACAACCCAAGTGCCCAAGAATAGATGAGTGAGCAAAGAGACTATGATACTTCTATTCAGTGGAACACTATACAGCTTTTAGGAAAAACAAATTCATGAAATTTGCATATACAATGATGAGCACGGAGAGTATCATGCTGAGTGAAATGAGTCAGAGGGCCAAGGGACAGACTTAGGATACATATGTATGAAAAATACCTTGTATGTGAATAATACCCAAAAAATATTCTTTGAGTATTGTTCACTTACTAGGTATTTTTAATAATAACATGTGGGTATTATTAATAATATGGGTATTATCAATAATAATATATGGTATTATTCACATATAAATATTTATATTTATATGACATTGACAGAGGCAATGGCCAGGAGACTTCGCCACAAAGTGGGACAGTGAGTGCAGATAGGACAGAGAAGGAAGAGTTATGACAGTGAAAGTTGGAAATGATCAATAGGGACAAAAATCTGAGTGCTGAAAGGAGATAAGTTGATATGCACAATGCCCTTTCGGTAACAGGATTGCAAATTGTCTTAAAGGAAAGTGAGAGAGAGAGAGAGAGAGAGAAAAAAGAAGTAAAATATTTGCCATCGAGGCAGGCTATGGGGCCAGGGGTTTGGACAGAGGCTGTAAAGGAGATGGGGGACATTTGTGGTGGGAAATGTGGAATGTGGATTCGGAAGGGGACAGGCTCTAGGAATTATTGTAATACTGAAACTCAGTCATGAATAGCTTCATAACTACATATCCGAGGTGATTCAAAATATTTTTCAAATTAAAAAATGCATTTTGTCTTTTTTCCTTTGGTGTACTATTTATGAGATGTTTGGATTTCTTCCAAGATTCTGAGAATGTATATAATTACATGTTTGTGTGTGTGTGTGTTTGTATGCGTGCGTGTGTGTAATCTTGGTTCATACATTACAAGGTTTCCAAGCGCAGAGGACACAGAGCCTGCTGCAGCCATTATAAATGTAGTTTAACCAAATATTTACAATTCTATTTTCTAAGCTAATAAGAATAGAATTCTTCTGCACTCTTCAGAGGTTCTGGTGAACCAAAGGAATTGATTTGGTCAAAGTCAGTGCAAAAAGAAACACACTCCTTCCTTATTGAATTTGTCAAAGACACAGAGTTCCTTTTATAATACTGTAATATTTTGGTCAGCAGTCACCATTTACCTGACACAGGACATATAATCTGTTAAACGCATAAATATAGGTTTTGCTGTTAAAGTAGCCATTGTTTGATACTTCAATAAAAAAGACTCTTCCAGTTATATAATGAATTTGGAAGATCAAAAATATTAGAGTGAGGTAAGCATGTGATTAAACCTGTTCTCTGTAGAGTTATTTACTTTTTAGTCCATGTGACTGTGGAAATAAATAGCATACTTAGGTATAGAGACACATACATTTCATTATGAATAATACTCTAACCTTTAGAAATTAAAAAAATGCACTGTTTCCCTGAAGATTTGACTTTCCCCAAACAAAGAAAGATTAGCATTCTCTTCATTTGTAATTCACTGTTCACCAAAAGCATGGAAATTAAATGAAACAAAGTATAATAACTGTTTTCTCTGCCTGAGTTGATATCACTGTCCAGAGTGATGCTCCATGAATAAGGCATTGACTATTAGCATATGAAAGAAACAACTCTCAGCTGCGTCCCCGTGTGGGGCTGCAGGCTATGATTGGAACTGAACATTTGGTCATGGTGTGACTTCATAAAGGATGAGCCAACATAGAGAACCTAATCTCCCATCCTCTGGGATATTTTGTATTAATCAAGCACTTAGAAAACAAGCTCCTAAATGAATGTGGTTTCAGAGATGCTGTCACTCAATCTATGTCCTTCATCTTGAAACACAGCTGTGTTAGGATCCACACCAGTCATGACAGTATCATGGGTTAGATGTGCATTTCATCTGGAATTATATGGACACTTAGCAACAACAAATAGGTTAATCAACACCATACAATATTACAGCATTCAGCTTATACCAGAAGTGGCCAGTGTTTGACATTTATGCTCAGAAGAATCATGAGCGATTGTTTACAAATGGCACACAATCCAAAATTAACCCATAAATTAATTTTCTTGGGGGGTGATGTAGGGATCACACCGAGCAGAGCACAGGGCTTAGGTAGGCAAGAATGGGGGACTCTGTGTCATGCCTGGGATGGAACCAGGGTGACCTCATGGAAAGCAAGAACCTTATCCACTGAACTGACTCTCTGACCCAGAATGTTTAATGTTTGCTCTGGATCTTGTACATTTAGGTTGAGATTAAGGAAGAAAAGGAGAGAATTGCTTGTGTACAGGAACAAAAATAAGTTATTTTTCCTTGGGCAATAGAATGACAATACTTTTTTTTTTTTTTTTTTGTTCCATATCATGAGATTGACAATTACAGAGCTGTTCATCATTGGGTTTCGGTCATACGGTGTTCCTGCACCCATCCCTCCACCAGTGCACGATTCCCACCACCAGTGTCCCCAGTTTCTCTTCCCTTCACGCTATGCCCTGCCTTCCAGACTCACACTCAGATTTGAAAAAACAATATACAACTTCATGGATAAACGACAGTTCAGGGAATTCATACACTCAAAAGCATCTTTAAAAGAAGGTCCAAGGGAGCTACTATAATATAAGACAAACCCCAAGCTTAGACAGAAATATGGCACAAATCGCATGATAATGATCTCTCTCAATGTCAACGGTCTTGATGCACCAGTTAAGAGACACAGAGTGGCAATGTGGATTAAAAAACTGAATGCTGCCTACAAGAAACACATCTGAATAACAATATTTTAATATCAATGTTAGACTGCTGGGCCAGGGGCCAGAGTGATAACACAGCAGGTAGGGTGTTTGTCTTGCACCTGGTTGACCGGAGTTCAATTCTTGGCATCCCATATGGTCCCCAAGTACCACCAGGAGTAATTTATGAGTGAAGGAGTCAGTAGTAACCCCTGAGCATTGCCAGGTGAGACAGCCCCCAAAAGAAAAGATTGCTGGGCCAGTGTTGGTACAGAGGCCATCACATTTGCACGCTGACCCAGCTTCATTTCTGGCCTTACCCCATCAATGGCACAGTCCCATTGATGTGTAGCACCTCCAGGAGTGATTCCCTGGGTGCAGAGCCAGGAGCAACCTCTGAGCACTTCAGTCTGTGGCCCCAAAACAAAACAAAATAAAGCTGAATTAGTGAGCATTTTAAAAACATCATGCTTTATGATGGCTCTGAGTTTATGTCACTTGTCACTTGTTGTCCCATTGTTTATTGATTTGCTCTAGCAGGCACCGTAATATCGCCATTCACTGGGAATGAGATCCATTATTGTTACTGTTTTTGGCATATTGTATACACTGCAGGTAGCTTGCCAGGCTCTGCCATGTCTCTGGGTCCATCCCAGGGGGCCCAGTCTTTTTCTATGACAGACTATCAACCATCCAGGGCCCATGGGGCAGAGCCCTGGGTGTAGACAAGCCTGTCTCCTGTCTGACACACCTGCAACACCTCGAGGGGCAGGTGAGTTTATGCAGTAAACTTTTTACTATTATTTAGAAATGCATTTTACAGAAAGTGCAAATATTTAATTTTTTCAAATCAGCTATATAAAATTTCTATCTCCATTGAAATTAAGACCATAGAAAATATATAATCAAGGAAAGCTTGACACTTTATGTAATTTAACATTGATGTTTTCAATGAAAACTATTTTTTTTATTTTTTTTTTTCTTTGGGGGATTTTCATATTTCTAGAATCTAAGGAAAAACAGGATATAAAATGCATAAATGAACTCCCTGTCTGCCACCTCCCGATGCAGCTAGGCACTTCAGCCACACCTGCAACACCTGAGGGCCTAAGGAAAATGCTATGGTTCCAGAAAATCTGGTCTCCTAAGGAAATGGAGCTAAATTTAACATATTTCTTTGCTTTTTTCCCAAAGGGTGGAGGAATCACACCGGCAATGCTCAGGGGTTACTCCTGGCTCTGCATTCAGAAATAACTATCATTATTCTCAAACATAAATTTTGAACAACCTTTAAATATAATATACTAGAGAGGTAGTATAATAGGGAGTTTATTTGATAAATTAAGAACCAAAGCCATAAACATATTATGTGTATATCGTAGATTTTAATAATTTATTTTAAAATATCTATACAAAAATTTAAAAACGAAAGGAACTATTCTGCAAGTTACTGAGGATTCTTTTGACATGAATGTCTGATAAAAAAGGCATCAAGTTATATAGTTTAAATTTGAACATGATGTATATCGTGAATTGACAAAATAATTAAGAATAAAATTAATGCAATTCAAATGAAATGGAAAATGAATAAACATTTGAATGTATTTGTATAAAGAAATCTCATCTATTAACTTAACTCTGGAATGCACAAATTTAAAAACCACCCTTATCTCCATTTGTGCTGTATTTCACATAGATATTTTCTATGTAAAGTGTTTTTCTTACTTCAAATAAATTATATGGAAATATCTTCTTCCATTAAATAGAAGTTTCATTATAAGAACACCAGAGTTTAAAGTTAGTGAGCCCTTCATCGTTTGTCCCCAAAAAGGGCAAAACAAATATCAGTAAGAAAAATAGTTTCCCATATTTGATGGAAAAATTCTATAACTTACAAAGTGTATGAAATGCAGACCAAGAAAATAACAAATTAAAAGAGAAAGGTAGAGAACAAAGAACACGATTGAAAGAACATGTGTCTTACATTGTGCTATCTGAAATTAAAAGGACAAAAATGAAAGAAAGCCTGAGAGGGAGAAAATATTCAAATGTTTTTTTTCAGTTCTTATGTAACTAGTATGCAGTTAGGAATCAGGACATAACTCCTAAGGCTTGTAGGGCTGGGGAAGAGGAAGAAAAGGAAATGTGGGAAGAATGGAGAAAAACTGCCTCATTCCGTCAATAACAGGCAGCATTCAAACAGGCATTTTGGAAGCAGAATATAATATGCTGTTCTGACCTAATGGAACTAGCAATGTGGGTGATTAACACCACTGATTACAAGTGGAAATATTGGCAGGATTGTTAAGTTTTTAGCCATCTCTTCACACTCTGCAAGTCTATATGTGATATAGACTTTATCACATATAGGCTATAAAAATAACTTTAAAGTCCTTTTGTTTTCAATTTATGTGAAAGTCTAAATAGAATTTGAACAGTTTCAAGGCATATAGTTCATCATAGGTTAATAAAAAAAGTGTGATCATTACGATGACAAAAGACTACTAATAATGATTATTCATGATATGATATCCCACATTCAGAGGACACTAATATATATTTTTTCATCTGAATCGTCAACATAATCTTATAAACTGGTAATATGGCAATGTGTCACAATGGTTTTACTGGCTGCATTATCTCTGACTAAATCCACGGTGGTCAGTCAGATGGAAGGTCAGATACACACTGACAGGATGCTCCCTTCAGGACACAGAAAAGAGTTTTTAGTCTAGTGGGATTTGACTAGCAAGGGTAGAAATGCAGCAGACTAGTCTGCAGCTTCCGGCTGCACTGGTGGGGCTGTCTGCGTTTCATCCAATGGAATGGGAATGAACCTTCGCTCACCACTTATGCTTTCTAGTGACTGTTTCTTAATCCATGTTTTATAATTCAAAGCCATTGTCATTCAAATTAAGACACAATTTCTATCCAATGTTAGAGATCACAGAGAAGACCCAGGAAGGACAGTACAGCCTGGAGGGGCTGGCCCTGTCTTCTGCCTGAGTTGATCCCAGATCCACTTAGCATCCTCCGAGCACTACCAGAAGTGATTGCTTTTTTTTTCATTCTTTTTTATTGTATTTTTGTTTTTAAAATTGAATCACAATGAGATACACAGTCAGAAAGTTGTTCATGATTTGGTTTCAGTCATACAGTGTTCGGTCACCCATCCCTCCACCAGTGCCCATTTCCCACCACCAATGTCCTCAGTTTCCCTCCTGTCTCCCCACCCACACCTACCCCTATGGCAGGCACCTCCTCCCTCCCCACCCCGCTCTCTCTCATTTGTACTCTCTCCTTTCCTTTTGGGCCTATGGTTTGCAATACATATACTGAACAGTTATCAGGTATATCCCTTTTGCTACGTTCAGCACTCAATTGCTGTCCAAAATGATCATCTCTAAACTTCATTGTTGTACTGGTCCCTTCCCTATCCCAACTGGCCTTCACCTCCCACACACTCTGGTGGCAAGCTCAAGAGTGAATTTTGCTGAGTGCAGAGGCAGGAGTAACTCATGAGCATCTCAGGGTGGCTTGGTCCCCAAACAAATAAAATAAAACAATACTTAGAACTAAAATGCAGGGAATGTTTTCCGTCAGTAGACTGAGTGATTTGAGTTTGTCCAGTTGAGTAACAGGAATTTACTGTAAATTGATGGCACTGTTACAACTTTATGACAGTGAGTATCAGCAGGAGGAAGAGACAGTCGAAAACAGAGCAGAGAAGATGGTCGCCACTAATAGCTCGTCTGTGACGAATGACTAGCGCCCACTTGTGTCCAACAGGCCTGGGCCACCATGGATGGCCTTGTCTCATCTGGAAAATGCTCTGCTACTTGGTTGTAAATGCTCTTTTTGTCACAGGGTCTCAACAGAAACAACAGATGTTTTCAGAGCCATTATTTGAACCTAGATTATTTGGTCATTTGATTTTCAATTTTAAGTGTAATCAAACTGATTCGTCATTTCCTTAGAAAACTCTAAAGCTATGGAGGACACTTTAGTATTACTCCATAGGAATCACCCCCCCATCCAACCAACAATCTCCCAGTACCATCAGATTACTAAAACAACTCTTTGAATTGCTCTCAGGTCCCTTTTCTTGTCTCTTCACTATAATTACCTTCGTTTTTAGGCCTCAAGAATTAGTCTTGGTGTTTTGTACCCAGATGTTTGTTTTGGTTATCATATTCTACATATGAATGAAGCATCTGGCAATTGTCTTTCACTTTGGGACTATTTTTCTTAGCACAATCATCTCAAATTTTATTGATTTCCTCTTTTTTTTTCAGTATTTGAGCAGTATGCCACTGGGCCACTGGGCATCTCTATCACTACCTCATCCAGACATCTGTCAGGGAGCACGCACATTTTTATTGCCAATCTCTCTCTCACTCTCTCTCTCTTTCTCAATCTCTCTTCTGTTGGGCATTATTGTTTGCAATACAATAGATACTGAGAGGAGGTTATCAGCATTTCACAAATTTTGGAAATGACCAGGAGTAGTATTTCTGGATCATGGTATTTCCCCTTTTAGTTCCTGAAGAGCCTCCATCGAACTTCTCAAAGAGACAACATCTCTGTAGACTCCTCAGAGAGCATGTGAGGCCACTTTGCTCCACATGTTTGCCAGCTCTTGTTTCAAGGCCACAGCAGTCTGAGCCAACATCTCCATGTACTTTGATTTCAGTTTTCCTGAGAATATCGGTGATTATATTGAACAGTTTCTCATGTGCCTGTGAGTCAACTGCAATTGTTTAGTAGAATCTGTTTAGGTTTTATTCATTTTTTATTAAAAACCCAGATATTTTCTGATAAAATTTTGTACTTTCAATTAATAAGCATCCATATTTTATTTACTGGAAAGATTAAACATTAATCCAGATTATAAACTTAGTCATTTTTCACATAGGCAGGTCCCCTATCTCCATAAGTGAACTGATATTGAAAAACATGATTCAAGAGTGTATATATAAAATATATATATATATCATACCATGAAAATCAATAGAAAAAAATGCTTATTTTTGAAATATTTGAGAACTTCAAAATATCTTACATAGTTGTTAGAGCAGCTGTTGATTTGAGTGGATATAAATGTGCTTACTGTCAGTGAGTATGGTTTGCTTTTGATTACATATCTTTAAAAATTTCCTCCTCTATTCTCAGGCATCCTCACAGAAATAACTTTTAACCAAATAAATTTTATTGAAGGCAGTGCAAGGTTTTCTTTAAGGGCCTTTACTTCACTTGATCACTTGATCACTTGAATCCCGTTATTCATCGATTTGCTCGAGCGGGCGCCAGTAACATTTCCATTGGACCCTATCACGTGCCAATGTAGCCCAATGGCATCTGGTTGATTCAGGAATATGAAGAGCCTCAAACCGTTCCTTCAGGGTCTTAACAAGGAAGTCTGACCGCCTTGTAGGTGGGCGGCCACGTGATATTTTGACATCCCGTGGGATCCAGTCGGTAACAGCTCTAGTCCAGAGGTTGTCTCCAAATCGCATTACATGTCCAGCCCATCTGATTTTTGATGCCTTGGCAAAGCGAGACAGCGTCCCTGATTCTGGAATAGCGACGGAGGTCAGAACTCCGGATTACTTCTCTCACTTGAGTGAGACGTGATATTCCAAGCATAGCTCTTTCGATTCCTCTCTGGGAGAACCGAATAGCATTCTCATCCTGCTTTTTTAGGGCCCAGGTCTCTGAGGCGTATGTTAATGCAGGGAGAATGGTGGAGTCGAAGAGATGTGCCCGGAGCCGGAGGTTCTTTGTCCTTTTTAGCTATTTCTTCGATGCCTTTGAAGGCATTCCATGCCGCTCTCTTCCTCCTGCGCAGCTCAGGTTTTAGGTCATTCATCATGTTGACTTCTCGACCTAGGTACACATAACTGCTGCATTCAGAGATGTTTGTTCCATTGAGAGTGAATGGGGCCTCTGGAACTAGTTCATTTCTCATGAACATAGTTTTCTTGAGATTCAGCTCTAGACCTACCTTTCCACATTCTCGGTCAAAGTCAGCCAGCATTTGTGCCAAGAGAAGGGCCTTTACTTACTTTATAAAATACTGTGCAAGAAAAAGTTTTGAAACAAACAATTCCTGTTCATTTAATCACATTTCAATTAATTTAATCACCACAGTAGGGAATGTGTTACTTTGTGGGAGATAGTTTCTTCACACCATGAGATGTACATTCATTGTTCTTGTTTCTCTAAATTTAATTAAGAAATTGAAATGATAAAATAAAGATAGGCATTGGAGATTTGAGCACGTGACTCAAGTACTGGGAAGCAAGCATTTGTGATAAAAGTTGATTTCTCTGTAAATCTTTATAGATTGCAAAATAAGCATCTGGTGTTTTACTTATTGTTCAAAGACTTTATAGTCTTTGGCACTCTGTGCATTTAGAAGACTTCAGTGCCTAAAATATGTGTACATTGCTCAGAAAGGCAGCATCATTCTGAGAATGTTAAAGCAATATCAATGATACTTAGGGCAGAACAACACTCTAAATTTCTTTGTTCTTAGAGGAAGTAAGTGAGACTTTGTTTAATGAGTGCATGACATCTGCTAATTCCCCACAAGTGCCCTGATATTTTTTCTCTATTAGGAACAAAACAAATGTAGTGTATTCTTTCAAATGAGAAAACTGATATGTTTCCTCTTCACAGCAGCTATTCCGAAATACATCCCTGAAGGCAAATTCACACTAATATCCAGATGTTAGGCAGACTCTACCAAAAAAAAAATGTTGAAACCAAGCAATCTCAACAAATCAGGAAATACAGGAAGAAGTATTTACTTTCATTTCCATGATAACTTTTAGGATAAAAGTTATTTGTGCATGATTTTTCTAATTGTTTATTTCACTGCGGTATAATAAAATTTAAAAAAATAGTAAAAGATATTTATGCGATAGAACAAGGGTAGTTTCCTCCACATACTTAATGAGACTGTTGATTTGAGCAGTCAAGTGCAGATAGATCCCAGTCCAGTTTGGGCCCTCCTCCTGCATAACAATTATCCGCACATTGGATGTAGTTCACTGTACATCAGAAGCATGAATCATACCCTTTTTCCTCTCTTTCCTACTCCCATGATTTATTTTATGGCATGGCTCCCTCCTCTTCCTCTTCTCTTCTTCCACTTTATTTCCCACTCACTACTTCTCATCCCTATACTTCTTCTCTTCCTCCTCTCTGCAGTGCTCAAAGTTTGCTCCTAACTCTGTGCTCAGGGATCAGTCCTGGCTTGACTCGGGAAGATCATTTGGAGGACCAGATGGCCCACATGCAAGGCAAGTGCTTACTGGTGGTACCCTACCTCCATTTTTCCTGTTTGTCTTCAGTTTAATTTCTACCTAACTTTTTATTTTTTGTTTTGTTTTTTCATTTTTTTAAGTATTATATTATAACACCGTGAGATATACAATTGCAAAGATGTTCATATTTGGGTTTTTGGTCATACAGTGTTCCAGCACCCGTCCCTCCACCAGTGCCCATCTCCCACCACCACCATCCCCTGTTCCCTCTCCCTGGCCCCAGCCCGCCTCCATGGCAGGTTCTTTATTTCTTTCCCTTTATCTCTCTTTCTCTTTTCTTTCCCTTCCAGACTATGGATTACAGAACATACATTAAAGGGTTGTCATGTGTATCTTTTTGCCTCTATTTAATGCTCAGTTCTAGGTTGGTATTAGTACTTTCAACAATTGTTAGCACACTGTTCCATTTTTCTGTCTTACCTACCCTCTGACTCCCACACATTTGTGATAATTTCCACCTTTGACAAGACCTCCTGATCCATGTTTCTCTTGACCTTGGATATTGGTATCATAATATGTACATATATATTTATGTCATGCAAATAATGCAGTCATTCTGTATCTGTCTCTCTCCTTCTGGCTAATTTCACTAAACATGATCTTTTCCATGTCCATCCATTCATAGGCAAATTTCATAACTTCCTTTTTCCTAACAGCTGCATAGTATTCCATTGTGTAGAAGTACCAAAGCTTCTTTATTCAGTCATTGATTCTTGGGCACTCTGGTTTTTTCCAGAATCTGGGTATTGTGAATAATGCTGCTATAAACATAAAAGTAGGGATGGTGTTTCCGCTGCGTATTTTTGGCTTCCCAGAGTATATTCCCAGGAGTGGTATGGCTGGGTCAAATGGGAGTTCAATTTCTAGTCTTTGGAGGAATGTCCATATTGTTTTCCAGAAAGGCTGTACCAGCCGTCATTCCCACCAACAATTCTACCTACCTTTTAGAGTTAAGTAAGAAAGTACCTTGTACAAAGTGTCTCTGGGGATAGCAGAAGTAAGACTCAGTTTTCCCTTCTCTGCCTCTGTTGCTACCCAACTTTAGTCTGCCCTTTTTATAAATCTTAAAGTTATAATGAAATTTCACTAAACATAACATTTTTCCATATTGGGAAGTTTAAGAAAGCAGGGGTTATAAAAAAAAAAAAAAAAAAGGTCAGCGTTTTTATATCCTGAGTCCAATAACCTATGATAAGACTCAGATATAAGAAAAACAAAGCTTGCTTGTAATAGAGTATCAGGCACTTTATCAAAGAGAATTTGTCCAAGTTTTCATTGATTTCAGAAATGATGCAACTTATAATCCTTCAGCATCTCTTTGAACACTTTAAACAATGAAGACTTAAATATCCATAACATAGCATTTTTTCAAATAAAATTTTATTTTAGAACTACTTATGATTTACCCAAAATTTATGATGCTAGTGCAGAAAATATCTGGCACTCAGTGTTCTTCCATTAATGTAATGTCTGACTTTAGTATGATGGAATTGTTATGATGAAAGAAGCCATGTTGCTACAATAATAGGCCTTACATTTCACAGGTCTCCTTTCTGCTTGCTCTACTCTTTTTTTATTTTTGGTTCAGGGACTTTATGTATGCAAAAACATATATATTGTCACTTCTCTTTATGTCCTCTTGGTTATGACAGTTTCTCAGACTTTCCTTGTCTTTTATAAACTTGACAGCTCTAAGGAATACTGTTAAGATGGTTTGCAAATTGACCACCGATTGACATTTGTTGGAAGTTTTTCTAGGATGGGTCTGTAAGAGAGTGCTAAAGAGACAGTTACAGTTTTCACCATATTGTATGAATGAGCGACCTACTGAGAGGTCATAGCATTGTTGATCTGGATCTCACTCACCAACACAATAGCTCTGTGAGACTTCTCTGATATGGAGCAGCTCTTCCATCTCCTTCTCTCACGGACCCCGAAAGAGACCCTACCTGTGCTCTTTGTCATGGTGTGGGAAACACTTCAAGAGTAGGAGGTTCTGGGACTGAGCAATAGTACAGCAGGTAGGGGTTTGCCTTGATGTGGACAACCAGAGTTTTATCCCGGGCATCCCATATGGTCCTCTGAATGCAGAGCCAGGACTAACCCTGAATACTGCCAGGTGCATCCTCCACCAAAGAAAGAAAGTAGTTCCATTCTGAGCCTGAAAATGAAACATAAATATAATAGTATACACTATCTAACTTTGTGTATCATAGAACTTATTTGGACATGTGCATGGAAGATATCTAATACCCTTCATGTATTTTGTAGTTATTTGTATCAACATGGACTTATTAAAAAATATATGCTTTGCTATAGCTCAGTGCTCCTTTGTTGTTTCAGAGTTGACATGCTTTAATGGTCTTTACTACCCTTTTGGTGCCTTCATCATTTTGGGGGGTGTGTGTGTGTGTGTGTGTGTGTGTGTGTGTGTTTCAAACTTCTTTGCTGTTTGGGACATATAATATGTTTCCAATACATCACATACACATCCTCACCTTGTTCTGATCAAATATTTTATCCAGAGCTCTGCTGCCTTTATGAATATATGGTATTAGAAACCAAAACCTTGCTTTTGAATGTGCTGACTATAATGGGGGTGTTATTATTTCTAGGTTCCATTGATTGACAAACCAAAGGCAACCACTTGTTTAATGTGCATAAACATCAGATCTCAATTATTAATTCTGTATTCAGTTATTTCCATCTCTTGTTATCTGGGACTAAATTCATACTGGCTTTACACTAATCCTCTGTCCCATGGATAATTCTAATCTTTGCATTTTACTTACAGGTAAATTTTTACTCCCTGATGAGAAAGGTATGTTTTCCTTCTGTCATCCATGTTGATAACAGATCAATTCTAGTATTGCTGTCTGCTGTCTAGTAGTAGCAAAATATTTAACCCTTAAGCCCATGAAGCAAAGTGGAGGGAAGAGACAGAGCTTTGCTGACAAGGGGTGAAGTTCTTTCACTTGCTTTTTGTGTCCTGGTGTAACAGGCACCATTCAAAAAATGACTTATATTAGCATTCTATTTTATCACAATAGTCCAATTAAGTAAGAACTATTTCATAGATTTATAACCACACACTTATATTGCTTACTGTCGGGGACACCGCTGGGGTCCCCAACAGTGCCGGGAAGTGAGATTCGCTTCTACCTCCAAAGCCAGAGGGGAGTGAAGACTCAGGAATCCTAATCAGTTTTAAAAGGCTTTACTTATCACAGGTTCAGGCATACAAATCAGCAATAGGAAAACCCTGTGTTTAGGATTCCAGAATAGAACCCCCAGCCATGTGTAGGCCAAGATGGTGGCCACCACGTGTTAAGGCCCTGTAAAGAGGAGACAAAGACAAAACTCCCAAGAAGAGTGCAAGCCCCAAAAGAGAGCCCAAAATGAGAGCGCAAGGGAAGCAGGCTGGTTTTATAGCCCTGCAACTCAGACCTCTCACTATTATGGGGAGCAGGAAGGGTCAAATGCCCTTATGTAATTTCTCTCAGCATCTCACATAGGCTCTATTATATGCTAATGTTTTGAGCCAAGATCTGCCTGGAAATGCCTTTATAGGGTAGAGAAGGGGGTTTCTGAGATGGCATGTCTCTGTACCAAAGACTAATACTAATGCCAGTTAAATATTTCTCCAAGCCTTCACAAGAGTCTCGTCTACTTCATGGTAGTTTTGTATTTTGAGTTGCCTTTGAGTTATCAGGGAATCATGCTTACTTGCTTGGAGGCAAACAGCATTTCTCTCTGGTTTAATTACTTAGAGATCCAAAGTGGCCAGGCAAATATGCTGGTAAGATCTAGCGAGTCCCACGATGATTGTGGTAGCATGAGAGAATATTTATACCAGCCAGTACAGAACACATGGTCAGATAAACTGCCACATTTAGAGCTACCCCCTATCTACGAGCGATTTGCAGGAGGCAATCCAGGGCAGATGCAGAGGCTTTTAGGCTTTTAGGTGTCCTGCAACAACTTACTACAAATCTGTTTTCATCCCCAAAATACCTTTCCTAAATTATTTGTGAAAAACAAAAGCAATTATCAGCGTGTGTCCTATGTGCTGTGAATGGCTCTGAATAGTGAAAACATTGTGTGTAGCATCACATAGGCTCTTCCTTGCTTGAGCCTGGCTCCCTCCCCTTAATACCTGTCACTCACTGCTTTTATGGGATTGTAATGTTCTCTTCGAAGTCGCTAATCGAGTCTGTGATATCAGTAGTCTTCTCCCTACTGCTTGATTTTACATGCAAAGAAACACTTGAGATTCGTCAGTATTTTTGAACATTTTATATCTCATCATTTATTCTGAAAAACACTTCACTGTACAATAACAATAATGCATTGTACTATAAAATTGTGTTATACAAACATTCCAGTTTATTTAGAAATTCACTTATCAAAGAATATCCTTGGTTCTCCAGTTTTTGAATCAAAATTGTGAGGATAAAGTTGGGAAGATTAATGGGGTTAGAGAATGCGCTTGCTTATGAGAGCTGAGTTTTTGTTCCCTGAGTCTTACCATGCACCTGTCATAGCCAGGAGTGTCCTCTGAGCACAGTGCTGGGAGTGACTCCTGAGAACTGCCATTTGTCACTTATTAAATGAATGTGCATATATAATATATATGTATATATATGTATATATATATATATATATATATATATATATATATATATATATATATATATATATATATATATATATATGTGGGGGGAATGCCGCTGGGATCGGGGTCCCCGACAGTGTCAGGAAAGAGGTTGTCTTCTACCTCCGAGGGCGCCGGGAGAACAGATAAAAACTCACGAGTCTGGTGCAGTTCCAAAAAATGGCTTTTAATAATACAAAAGCTCTTCCACAGCACTCCAATATAATGAACAAACTAGTCTGGTCGAAATTAGATCATACAAAAGAGCCTAAGTCTCCCACCAAAGAGAGAGGCTCTCACCCGAGCTGAGTCCTACCCAGAAGGAGCAAAAGGCCAAAGAGCAAAAGGCCAAAGCCAAAAGCCAAGGCCGAGGAGCCAAAAGCTGAAGGCTGAGGAACCAAAGCCACGGCAGGAAGCAAAGGCAAAAGGTAAAAGGTGAAGGGGCCTCAAGTCAGCCCCCTTATATACACCAAAGTAATCCAATTGGGAGGGGCATGTCAACAAAGAACTCTAAACAGAGGTGTAGTGCCACACCTAATTGCAGGTATAAACAAAGGTTATGCCAAGGACTAAGGAGATTATCTCTTATGTAAAACACTGGAGGAGAGAGGGCTGATGTAAAGTAAGACATCTTAACTTCATGAGCTTCATGTAATCTAGATGGTACCCACAAGGTCCTTCTTATTATTATCTGCACCAGGGTGATTCTGAGTATCTTGTTCTCGTGTACTGAAGGGCCTGCTTAGAGCAAACTAGTATGATCCTTCCTATAGTCTTCCTATAGTCTCAGCGTAGCCAGGGTGGTAGTCTCCTGGTAAATTCTAACTGTCCCACGCTGGGTGCAGTGGGTATAAAGAGGAGCTGTGCCCAATCTAGAAAACATAGAAGTCTTAGTAGATGTATAAGTCAGAAGTTATTCAATCAAGGTGACTTCTGTAACTGCCACACCCTCTAGCAGTGTTTACATAGAAGAGAGGTTCATTAGAATGAAGCTTGAGTTAAATAAGATTAAGCTGGGAGTGGGCAAAACAACAAAGCTCCCAGGTTAGCTAAACCTGTCCTCCAACATATATATACTAGGCACATTCATGTAATAAACATAATCATATACATAAAGATACATAGTCATATACAAAAACCTTATTTTATATACATATATATGAACATTTCATTTTCTTTGGAATTATTAAATATGCAATTAACATTTCAAATTCTAATTATTTTCTATGTAGGGAATATAATAAATTTATAAAATTTTATAAATATTATAAAAATAAATGTATTATAAAATAAATTTATTTTATACATTTATAAGACTAAATCTATTTATTAAATGTAATATAAAAATATATTTTCTCTGTTGGAATTTTATAATAAATTTTTTCATGTCACTTGATCACTTGATCACTTGAATCCCGTTATTCATCGATTTGCTCGAGCGGGCGCCAGTAACATTTCCATTGGACCCTATCACCTGCCAATGTAGCCCAATGGCATCTGGTTGATTCAGGAATATGAAGAACCTCAAACCGTATCTTCAGGGTCTTAACAAGGAAGTCTGACCATCTTGTAGGTGGGCGCCACGTGATCTTTTGACATCCCGTGGGATCCAGTCAGAAATGGCTCTAGTCCAGCGGTTGTCTCCAAATCGCATTACATGTCCAGCCCATCTAATTTTCGATGCCTTGGCAAAGGAGACATCACCTGATTCTGGAATAGCAACAGAGGTCAGAACTCCGGATTCCTTCACTCACTTGAGTGAGACATGACATTCCAAGCATAGCTCTTTTGATTCCTCTCTGGGAGACAGAATAGCATTCTCATCCTGCTTTCGTAGGGCCCAGGTCTCTGAGGCGTATGTTAATGCAGGGAGAATAGTGGAGTCAAAGAGATGTGCCCGGTGCCGGAGGTTGTTTGTCCTTTTAGCTATTTCTTCGATGCCTTTGAAGGCATTCCATGCCACTCTCTTCCTCCTGCGCAGCTCAGGTTTTAGGTCGTTCATCATGTTGACTTCTCGACCTAGGTACACATAACTGCTGCATTCAGAGATGTTTGTTCCATTGAGAGTGAATGGGGCCTCAGGAACTAGCTCATTTTTTCATGAACATAGTTTTCTTCAGATTCAGCTGTAGACTTATCTTTCCACATTCTCTGTCAAAGTCAGCCAGCATTTGTGCCGCTTGGCTAATGTTTGGTGTTATTAGAACGATGTCATCAGGGAAGCGGAGGTGGTGTAGTTGCCGACCATCTATCTTCACTCCCATTCCTTCCCATTCTAATTGTCTCATGATGTTCTCAAGGGTGGCACTGACGAGTTTTGCTGAAATGGTATCACCCTGTCGAACCCCTCTTTTGACATCAGTGACCACTTCTTTGTAGAATGGTTGAGATCCTGGTGGTTAATCCATAATACAGCTCACGAAGGGATCTTTATGTATTGGGTTTGAACACCCTGTTGGGCTAGGGCTTCGATGCCCGCTTCATTCTCCACAGAATCAAAGGCTTTCTGTAAATCAGTGAACGTGAGACAGAGCGGCATCTTGTACTCCCTACAAACCTCAGTGAGCTTGGTTACTGTGTGGATATGGGCCACATCTCCTCAAGTGTAATCGTCCTATTCGGTTTGTTACGCATTCAAATGAATCAATGTTGACAGCCATCTTCATGTTGACAAGGACACCAACGCCAGGGATGCCTCTTTCGTCGCATGTTCCAAGGAAAAAATTTTTCTCTGGTGTCAAATACAGCATGATGCGACTGACGCCTCCTCATCTCAGTTAGACCAATGATGTCGTACTTGATCTTTTCCGCTTGCACCATCAGATCCTCAATATATGCTTTCGATTCCAGCTTACGTGCATTGAAAGTACAGACAGTCATTTTAGTCCTTCTTCGTTTTGGCAGCCTAGGATGGCCATGAAATTTTATCAGGCACTGCTTGTTCACCTTTCTTACTGCTGCCGTATTAAGGGATCTTTCAGGGTCAGGAAAATAAACATTTTTGTTACTGGATTTGGCATATGGAACACGCATCGGACAGCTTGTCAGGCTCAGCTATGCAGACGCTATATTCTCATTACTTTGTGGGGCTCTCTCAGAGGGGTGGGTAGAATATTTATGGTAATTTGGAGGTAAATCGCGCAGCTGCTGCCTGGCCAAGCTCAATGGGGAAAGCTTGTTTCTGCTCTGCCGGGTGTACCTGTGTCTTAGGCTCGAGCATTCCTGGGCTTGAAATACTCTCCTCTGAAGGGCGGGTCTCTGCAGGGGTGCGTCCTTGTAGGCTGGGTTTCTGACAAGCCGGGCTGGAGACTGAATTAATCTGTGGGCTGGAGACTGGATTAATATGCTGGGTGGAGATCTTACCAGCTGCAGAGTGTGGATTGTGAAGATCGCTGCCAGCAAGGTGTGGAGGTTTCTCTGGGCTCCTCCGAGGCTCCATCAGAATGGTTGACTTGGGTCGGAAGTTGCTCTCATGGTCCATGGAATGCAGGGGGGTCAATGGGGAAAGCTGGTTTCTGCTCTGCCGGTGTACCTGTGTCCTTTTCATGTCAACTGGCCATTAATCCCAGTGGGTGTCTTGTTTGATTCTTTGGGGGCTCACATACTTTCTCAGGTTTTACTCCTGACTGTGCTAAAGGATCACTCTGGGAAGTATTCCGGAAACTCTATGGGATGCCAGGGATCCACCACAGATCAGTCATGAGTAAGGAAAGTGCCTTCCCAACTTTGGCAGATCTCTCTGGCTGCGGTCTGTAACATACACGGGTTTCTGCAGCCTCCTCCCTTGTCCACTCATGTGAGACAGGACAGTTAGACTGTACCGGATGTGAGAACATGTTTCCCTCGGATGAACCAGGCATGGGTGTGGCTTTCCTTGCTAAGGATATTTCTGATCTTGAGAAAATGCTGCATTATTCATGACATGACTCATCCTCTTTCTTTCTCTACCAGAAGCACAAAATGGAGTTTTCACTCTTAATAATTTTTTCAACTGTGCCAGAGTGCCAGAGTCGCTTCTCAGACAAGCAGGAGGCAGGTTACCCCACTGCCAGCCCCAGATGGCGGCTCTAGACGGGGGCAGGCTGGGAGAGAAGAAGGAAACCATAGGTCACGGCCACTGCCCCATCCCTCCACTGTTCCCACAGAACCGGACCCCTTGGCATTTTCAGAGTGGAACGTGAAGCCCCAATCTTCCTGCCTCAGCCTCATCATTCCCAGCCCCAGCAGGGACTTCACACGGGCTCATTAAACTCTAAATAACAGACTTGCTGTTTGGCTTTGGGGTTTGGGTTTGTGTCTTTCTTAAAAAAAAAAAAAGAAATTTGTAGAATATATTTATTTTCAGGTGGGACACCCTGAAAGGTTTGCTTCACGGAGATATTTTTCATGCATGGATGGATGGATGGGGGGCTTAGTGTTGGTCGGGGTTCAGGGTGGATAGGCAAGAAAAGGCAGAGAGCAGCCTCAAGCTGCTCCACCCCACATTTTCCAACTGTATGACTTTAAAAGGTTTTTAAATTGGTACTTAGAGAAGTATTCCTGAAATGTTGTGAGTGCCCTATCTAGATAACAGCCACAGCAGATTCTGATTTTTATTTTTACCATCAAAAATACCTTTTTAGATATCTTCTGTGCCATGTAGGCAAATAGAATTATCTAATTTTTGTCTCTCCAAGTTTTTTTGATGGTGCTTTATTATATAAGCTTGCTTTTTCTCATGCATCTCGGGATCAAAATTGAATTTAATTTGTTCAATTGTTTCAAGTTAGACATTTAGTCATGAGAACTTCAAGACTACCCACATTTCATAGCTGAAACCAATTATGTACATATAGGATCTAAAATGTTTTGTTGCTCTTATATTGAGATAATAACCCTTAATTTCAGTGCATTGTTGATTAAATACATCCCTAGACTCACTACAAAGAAGTTCCTGTCCACATGAAATCTTTCAATATTTAAAGCAATTTCACCCCTAAATCTCCTGTATTTGAAAGTTGTATACATCAATAACACAGAAAATATGTGTCAATGTTTCTAGATTTATCTTTAGTGGAAAGGAGTTATTAAATAACATTTAATTTATTACTATACTTAATGCTCATTTGCATCTTTTACTTGGATTTGGATATAAGTGGCAAAAGAAAGTAACATTTTTTAAATTTTAGGACCACAGTCAGCAGTGTTCAGGGCTTACTCCTGGCTCTCCACTCAGGAATCACTCCCAGTGGGTTCAAGGCATATACCATGTGGGGTATTGTGGATTGAATTTGGGCCAGCTATGTGCAAGACAGATGTCTTGTATATTATATTATTTCTCTGGCTTCAGAGTGTAACTATTTGAAGAAAATGGATTGCCAACACACTTACAATAAAAATTAAATTTCACGATCTGCATAATATACTCTCTTTTAATCATTAATATATACAAATATATTAAGTAAAATTATGTAATAGCATATACATAATTTTGTAATAGGCTGTTTCTTTTCACATTCTGACAGGGTACTAGATATGCATTCTAATATTTGATGAAATTTAGCAAGAATTGTGACAAAACAGCCACATACTTTGATATTAAATAAATAGGTCATTAATATTTTTTATAAATACAAACTTCTTAAAGCAAATTTAGTATACATAGATTCCTTTGAATCTGAAAGTCTTGAAAGCTCTGTATATTCATATCTCTTTTTAATTTTCTCCATAACATCCTTTCCTCCCCACACATGGCACAGAATTGGTACTGTTGTTTCAGTGTGACTCACTCTAGCATCCTTATGAGAAATACAACTTTTTAGCTGGTTGGCATTATTTATTAAATGTTTTCCCAAAAGATGAATTGTAGAATATTTTGTCATTTGTTTTTGAGCTACACCTGACAGTGCTTAGGGGTTCTCAGGGGTCACCCCTGAGAATAGTCCCCTGGTGGTTTTCAGGGGACTATTGTGGTATACCAAAGACACAGGGTTGGCCACATATAGGGCAAGTACCTTACTTTCTCCACTATTTCTCTGGCCACAATATTAGAGTCTTTTATATGATTTTAAATACCATAATTAGACTTCCAAATTTACATTATTTTTTGGTAAATAATTTTAAGATGTCAGATAACTAAACATGTCTCCATTAGTTACAAAATATTCTTCCATTTACGTAATATTGAAATTTCAGGTATTAAAAAATTAAAAAGTTTACAAAAAGGCAGAATAAATTGTGCTCCAATGTAGAACAAGATTTGATGACAACATTTTTAAGCTTATTTTAGATTTTATTGTTTACTTAAAGATTTCATTTGTCAATTGTATGCCATAGATATGTAAGTGATTAATGTTTTTTCACTCTTTCAATATAGTTTTTTGATGTTGAAAGTAGCCCGGGGTGAAATAATCTTTTCTTTATTTAATATAAAAGATAGGGGCTGTAGCAATAGCACAGCGGGTAAGGCAATAGCACAGCAGCCTTGCACGTGGCCAACCTGGGTTCGATCCCTGGCTTCCCATATGGTCCCCGGAGCACTGCCAGGAATAATTACTGAGTGCAGAGCCAGGAGTAACCCTTGAGCATTGCTGGGTGTGACCCTCCAAAAAAAATAGAAAAGATAATATGTTGTGTTTTCAACTGGTTATATATAATCAATTTTTAAAATGGCTATTTGCATCATACATATTTCAAATCTTTAATTCATGCATAATTTCAGCATATTGTCTTTACAAAGATAATATTTAAAACTGCTTTTTATACTGTTCATAAAAATGTGCCTCTCAGTATTGTTACTAGTTATTGCCACTTCAAAGATTCTGATCATACAATATTGAAATTCATGAATTAATATTCATATGCTTTTCTATCTTTTTTAAATAGTTTTGTCTTAACATCAATCCCTTGAAATGATATCTTATACTTTTCACACCAAGTAATATACTTAAAAGTGAAGTACATTTATGACAAAAATGCCTTGTATTTCAAAGCATATTTAATAATCAGCTTGTGAAATTCATTCCAACAATGAAAGTCACATTTATGATTGCCTTTCTTATAATAAACACGCTTGTAATTAATAACTACACATATGTCACAGCGGGGTTCCTTGAAGCATACTTTCACACTGAAATAAACATGAAATATATTTTTTTGAGATTGCACATTGTTGTAAATAAGGGAAGAAAATGAGAATGTGCATAAGCACAAAACAATGAATACTTGGTAGATATTCTCTCTGCTAACAATGGTTCTCTGGACCCGTGAAAAGACCTACTATTCCTTAAAAGTAGCTCTGATTCTTCTGAACCTGTTCATTTGATGACATCTCTGGGTGAGAACAGAAAGTTATTGAGGCGGTCAAAAAATCATCATTGGGTTAATACGCCTACTCTGGCATCTAGAAAGCCTTCACTCTAAATACAAGAGTTAAAGGCAGCAGCATCAGGGATTGTTTTCTGCCTTCCAGATGGCAGTGAACATGCTTCTTGGTTCTCCCTCCTTATCCAATGTAGTAGAAACGAACTACTGCCTTCCCCATGGCCAGTTCCCACCATTATGCTAATCCTGTTACTCATCAGTTGCTTCCAGTGTGGACTTCTGTAGTGTTAGGTCTTGCAAACTGGAGCACTTTGGTTTCCATCTGATTGATGTAAATCCATCGGCTTCTCTGATGACTAGTCTTTGTTATCTGACAGGCTGAAAATGTCCCTTCTTCTGCCCATGTGGCTTGACCAAATGAAACTTTGTATATCCAGATGGAGTCTGAACCTTCCATGCTTTGTGGCATGAAATTGTTTGTCCACAAGAGTGAGAGCGAATGAACTGTGGAGACTCTCTTCAGTGGGGTACCTGTAGGTTTTACCCTATTTAAGTCCATCTACTGATCTCTATACTGTTTGGCAAAGGCAATAATGTTAATGAGTCATCTGAAAGTCACTTGCAAGTGTCATAATTATGGATTTATTATACATATGATAGGCTTCTCCAAGCGCATTTTTAGATTTATGCTATTTACTTAAAATAAATGTAGGTGATAAGGCAAACTTAGTACCTAAGTGTGGCCTTACTTTGTTATTTTGGTGTTCAATTGACATAAGCTTTTACCAAATGCCCTGTGAGATGAGTGAAATTGATTTCATCAAACTGTTGTTTGTCAGATATGAATAGTTGGTGGAATTACTTATTCAGGCTCAAAGTCAATTCCTAGCCAGGAGGTCTAACTCAGTTGGTTAGCAGATGTTTCAAAGGTATGAGACCTTGTGTTCAAACTCCAATAAAAAAACCCCTAAAATATTGCTGAAAACTAGAAAAAGAGGATTTTGTATCAAGTTAATTTTTTTATCAAGGGATTCTTCATATTAATTTTATTTTGTATTACAAAATAGAAGATTCACTAAGCTATATGCACAAACTCTCTAAGAAAGGGCAAAAGGAACATACCATTAAGAAGAGCTATTTTCTGCCAAAGGATATAGGTGAAATTTCCATGCTATTGTTTTTCTTTCCCTAAAGATCCCTGTAACACCAATTCTGTTAGCTTCATTTCACTGAAGGAGCTGTATACCCTTACAGTAGACAGTGATTTGTGCTTTGTTGGACTTTGCTCCAAGGGCTCTAGTCTTTTCACAAACCACTGTGTGTTCCCTGGTTTGCACAGCTAGTGTAAAGTGGTTTCATTGTGTAAGTACAGATGGAAATAGCATTACAACAGGAATCTTTCTTCACCTTTTGTTATTTTCATTTGTGCTTTTCCCAGTTATGCCTAGGGCTAATTTGTGTCTGTGTTCAGGATTGTGCTGCTGATTGTAGGGCATGCTTATTGCTGGAGATCAAATAAGGGCCATGGGACTGCAAAACAACTCCCTGACTCCTGCACTGTCCCTCCAATCTTCTTCCTACTTATAAATGACATTTTATGCTTTACGTTTCACTCCTGGAATTTCCCGGCATTCTTCCAATAACAGATCACATTACAGAGGACCACAGGACCAGTGGTGTAACAAGACAGATTGTTTGGTCTCCATGTATTCAAAAAATGGAGCTTGAACCAGTGTCAAATTTCTTCCCCTGTAGAGGCTTCTGTAAATCCTAGAAAATCATGGAAGCAAATGCCAGTGTTGACCCTCCCGCAGAATCCAGGTACACACAGACTAGACAGGGGTTTTATTCTAATTGTTTTCGACAATATAAATCATTTAGATTCTGTGCCTTTTAGACCGCAATCCTGTCACTGGTGTGACACCATTTGTTCATATTTTTATTCTTTCTCCACCAGTTCACTGTGCTGGCACTGTTTTCTCCCTGTGTATCATTTCCGGTTGTGAAAATGCTGTTGGTCTTGAGTGACAGCTTCTTTGCCATGGATTTGCACTAAGGATTAGGTTCAGGTGGACTCAGCTCTCGTAGTGTATCTAATTCAGAAGCGTTTATCTAATTCAGAAGCGTGTATCTGTTTGAGTCCACTGAAACAACTGAAACTGCATAACTTTCTTAATGAAAAGAGTTTTGTTAGTCCGACAAACCCTTGCATTATATGCCACGCTTCAGATACCTTGTATATTTGTTGAATAAGAGATATTTTCTTCTAGAATAACATCTGTGATTGAAAAATGATGAGCATTTCCCTTTTTCTACTTGTCCAAATGGATTATATTGGGAGCAGGTGAATAAAAATATTTAAAGCGTTATGTGGCATGAGGGTAATTGGCAATTGTTTGGAGCTCACATCTTGGTTGGAATATTAAACGCTAAGCGGTACTGTGGGTCCACTAAATATAAATAAAATAGCTGACTTCAGCTAACGACTCACTTTTGAGCATGGCTCTTTGACAGTTTTTATTGGTAATTGAAAAAAACTGGCAAAGCAATTTTATGAGCTTGCTTGGAGGATAGAGTTCAGTCCATAACGGGGAACCAGCCAGCAAAGCATTTTCACTATGATTACTGGAACCCCCAGAGCACACAGGACAAAGCATTTTTTAAAGTTTCCTTGTTCTTTATTTATTTTTAAAACTCAGTGTAAAAAAATCATAGTTCACAAAAGCGAGAACTCGTTAACGCATAATCAATCATTTAGAAATATTGGAGAAATATTGGGAAATTGTAATCAAGGCTAAATGGCAACATTTAAATAATTTTAAAATGCTTGTGGTGTGTCAGGGTGAGAGCATTTCACAATAAGCAGGTTAGTGGGGGGCACGAGGAAAACTGCCATGAATTGGCCTGGAGAGCTAGCAAGGCAGGTGGCGCACTTGCCTTAAAAGCTGCTGACCTGGACTTGATCCTGGAATCCTATATTATTCCCGACACTGGCAGAAGTATATCTCAAGGGCAGAGTCAAGAGTAACCCCTGAGCATTGACCAATGTGAACAAAAAATGCAAAACAAACAAAACCCGTGGTGATTATAGATACAGAGATTACAATATTAGAAAACACACACACGTATATATATACATATATATATACACATATATATATACATATGGTGTATATATGTATATATATGTATATATATGTATATATATGTGTATATGTGTGTGTGTGTGTGTATACATTTGATGCCATACCTAGTGTTACTGAGGGCTTACACCTGGCTCTGCACTCAGGGGTCAGTCCTGGTGGGTCAGGGAGCCATATGAGGGCTGGGGATTGAACCTTAATTAGGGACACGCAAGGCCAGTGCCTACCCACTGGACGGTCATTCAGGCCCCATAAAATAGATTTTTGAAAATAAAATCACATTGAGGAAGATGCATTTATGCATATATTTCTTATCATCTAGTCTTCCGATGTTGGCAATAATTTAATATTATAGTGAATTTAAGTGACACTTTTCCCTTCTCAAAGCTGGGATATTTTGTGAAAATATAATACTAAAAATTATCATATGTCTATAGGATTGAATAAATTTATCTCTGATATTTAGGACGTGACTTAATGAAGTGAATTGCCCGTGTTCATAGAGCTTTCCGTAATCTCAGTCGCACTTCTCTTTTTGTATTATTGCAACACTAAATCTTTGCCCAATTTTTCTCTTTCATCCATTTTTATATTATTTCCCATCAAATGACTTTCCTATCTTTCAATACTATTGAACTAAACCATATTTTTTATATTTCACATTTCTTAATTTTGTAGTTACAATATTTTGTGGGACTTTTCACTAATTCCCAAACCTTTTTAGACATTTCTTGGCTATGTTGTTTTTTCACATGAGGTCCATATAATGTGGGAGCATTTAGAATAGGTTCAATTTCTTGTTTTTTTTTTTTGTGAAAAAGGATTAAGGTTTTGGTAAATAACAAGCCAGCACAAATTCAGTGATTGGAAGAACATCAACTATGCGTTTCTGTGGGGGAATCACTGTTGTACCAACTCTTCCTTGCCTGGAACATTCCCCCCACCCCACCCCCCAGGGCTAATAGACTTCCAGAGGGGACTACATTTTGGCTGGCTTGGCTCCTCATTCAGGGCTGTGTTATGTGGGAAACTGACTTTTTTTCACATAAGCCCACCTTTAATTAGCTTTGACTTATTCTAAAACTATGGTCTATGAAGCTTTATCCCCAGAAATCCAAAGGTATTCCTCCCAAGCATTTTGCTTAACTATTTCCCAGCCACGTAAGAAAATTTATTTTATTTTTTATTAAAAAACAGTGAGATAGATATTTACAAAGTTGTTCATGATTGGATTTCAGTCATACAGTGTTCCAGCATCCATCCCTCTACCAGTACACATTTCCCACCACGAATATCCCCAATTCCCTCCCCCCCCCCAGCCTGCCTCTATAGCAGCAGCACTTTGCCTCCCTCTCTCCCTCTCTCTCTCTCTCTCTCTCTCTCTCTCTCTCTCTCTCTCTCTCTCTCTCTCTCTCTCTCTTTATACATTGTGGTTTACCATATATACATTTAGGGTTATCATGTAAATCCTTTGCCTACATTCAATGCTCAGTTCTAGTCTGACGCTATCATTTCCAATGTAATGTTTATTTTTCTATTCCTCTGTTGGTCACATTTTTTTCACTCAGTTCTGAACAACACATTGACACAAAGTGGAGCCCTCCACTTCCAGATTGTGGCCCAGTATCCACTTTTCCTGTATACACCATGTCAAAATGTTGTGGCTTTAGACATATTGTTCATCACTCCTTTATCCCCGGAAGTGGTGGATTGACTTGGACTGACTATCCAGGTTGAGTTCAATATAATCAGAGATTGGGTATAGTGATTCCATGAGTCTCCTCTTAGACCAGTTTCAATCTCTATATAGGCCTCTGATATGGTCAAGACAGTCTCTCTGTGGCTCGGAGAGATTTGTACTTTGTGTGACATTTTGAAAGTGTCATATTCCACTAAAAGAAATTAAACTCTAAATAAAATGATTTTGGTACATTTAGTATCACAAACAGCTGGTTTCACACTATATGCTGCATATGAGCACAGCTATTTTGCACCATTGTGGCAAGAGACTGCAGTTAAAAAGTGAGCATCATCTTGAAAGGTTGACTGAAACTTATTGGAGATCGAAATACAATTAGATATTGGAGACAGAGAACCGTATGTTTGGTGCTTCTTTGGTACACTTGGATGTTCTTGATAGTCCAGCTTCAGTGTCAAATGACAATTATAGTAACCCTAGATTGGCATAGAATTCAAACTCCCAACCCCAGTGAAGCCATTGAGACATAGAGAGGTGTTTGTTGAGGGTCTGGAAAATTCCAGAATGAACAATAGAGGCAGATATGAGGAGATACTCTAAAGAAGTATGCAAAAAACTTGATCCAGATGTTAACTGTGGTAAATGTAACATGTAGTTCAATTTTTTAAGTTGCCTGAACTTGTCTTTTAAGATTAATTTGAGTGAATTTATTTGTGTGTGTTTTTTTTCCTTAGGAATACTTGTTCATGCCTCTAAAAACAAGTTTTAGAATCTGCAGAAGACAAAAATATGTAAATGATTGATCAATATATATATGACATTATTAATTTGATCAAATATGATAGAATAGGCTTAGAGCACAGAACCTGGCCATATCTCTGCATCCATGAAGCCACAGCCATTATCACCTTGGAGACATACTGGTTATGTTGTGAATTCTACGGTTGTGTTGGATATGGAAGTTAAACTGTTCATTGAAATCATATACAATTAAACCAAATAAAAAAGTGAAAAACTCGATAACCATTTATTCTTGATGGCTGAGGTTCTATACATGTGCTTTTTTATGTTGTCTTTATTAGCTATTTTTTAATTTTTTATTTTTACAATTACAAAGATATACAATTAAAAAGTTCATATTTGGGTTTTGGTCATACAGTGTTCCAGCACCCATCCCACCACCAGTGCCCATCTCCCACCACCAACGTCCCCGGTTCCCTCCCCCTCCCCCAGCCCTCCTCCATGGCAGGTTCTTTATTTCTTTCCCTTTCTCTCTCTTTCTCTTTTCCTTCCCTTCCAGACTATGGATTACAGAACATACATTAAAGGGTTGTCATGTGTATCTTTTTGCCTCTGTTTAATGTTCAGTTCTAAGTTGGCATTAGTACCCTCAACAATTGTTAGCACACTGTTCCATTTTCTTTCTTACCTAGCCTCTGACTCCCACATGTTTTTGATAATTTCCACCTTTGACAAGACCTCCTGATATATGTTTCACTTGATCTTGGATATTGGTATCATAATATGTACATATATATTTATGTCATGCAAATAAATGCAGTCATTCTGTATCTGTCTCTCTCCCTTCTGGCTAATTTCGCTCAACATAATCTTCTCCATGTCCATCCATTTATAGGCAAATTTTATAACTTCATTTTCCTGACAGCTGCATAGTATTCCATTGTGTAGATATACGATGATGTATCCAGTCATCGATTTTCGGGCACTCTGGTTGCTTCCAGATTCTGGCTATTGTGAATAATGCTGGTTATTAGCTATTTTGTAATGGTCCCACACCACCTTGTCTCTCAAAGGCCCTTATGGGTCCTACTGTTCTATCTAGATTTTTCACTTATTTTTTATTTAATATCAGATGGACAGAGGAGAATTTTATGAGTCCAATTTGCTTCTAAGACACAATTTTCATAACTAAAATATCAGAACCTAGAGAAAGAAAGACTGAAGTTGTTGCAAATTTAAAATAGCAATAATTGTGTGTATATATATAGAGAGATCACACCATTTAAAATTTTAATTAGATATTTAATATTCAAATTGGTGTTCCAGAGATATAAAATGTCTTAAATAAATTGAATACAGTTATTTTGCATAGCTACAATACAATGTGTTCAATACATTAAAATATAAATGACATTCAATACATTAAAATATAAATTATATAAAATAAATAAATTAATTTGTTTAATATTGCATATATCCTTTTGGATGATATATAAAAAATCTCATGGAAAGGTCTAATCCCAGGAAATATCACATACAGACTCATGGAGAACTCCTTTGTGTACTTGATGATCATTGACCATCAGCCAACTCATATAGCAGAAAGAAAACTGCAGACATATACATAGCTGAGAGCCAGCAAATGCCATTTTTATAGAAATATTGATAACTCTTGTATCCTGCCCCTAAAACAGGCAAACTATAAATAGCATAATGGACAACTAGTTCCCCTATCTGCTTTATACCAGTACATTTCAGCTAGTTGCTAAACCAACGTACCTTTGAGAAAAAATACTGTTCTGGTAGAGAGAAATGCAATCATTGAGATTTCGTATTCTAGACCACACATCATAAAAAGAATAGGTACTCTAAAAAATGGCATGAAATTGTTCCCAATCCTATTATCAAATAAAAACCAGAATGTAGTATTTGCTACTAGAGATATTTCCATAACCAGGACAAAAGATAATTGAAAGGGGCTGTGTTTTGTATCTTAAGTCACTTTTTATAAAAGAAGTTTGAAAGTAAGAACACTGGGTGTTTCTGACACTTAAGTAGGTAGACATCACTCCTTGGGATAATGTCTGATTCTCAGAAAATATTATGTGGGTGGTTTTGATATGTTTAAAATATGTAAATACACTTTATGTAATAAAATTTGATGCATTCTTACAAAGGCTTAATGAAATGAAATACTTAATAATTTATTAACTAATTGAGTGACATCACTTCTAATATTATTAATTTTTGATGTTTATCTTCCTTTTTTCCTAAATCTTGGCTTTCTTTTTTTTATGTACAGCTCAATTAGTCAATACTCCCAGTCTACTTCTCAGCAGATTTCTTTGATAACACCTTAGCTCTGGCATTTTAGCATGAACAGTACCCTAAACTGTAAAGAATTTGATATGGTTGTGTCGCAATGAAGTTTTACTTAAACAAAGTATCCCAACACCTTGTAAGGCGTTAACCCTCACTTGCGTAATGTCATGTATCTGGTAACATCAGATTTACATAATAGCTCAAAAACCATTAAAGGATGATCATTTTGTTAAAACATTCAGCAAACTGTCGAAGGTGATTGGGCAAATAAAAGAAAAGTTGTTAAACTAAATTTTCAATGTGCATGAAAACAGCTTGTGTTTGAGGCAGTGATGGTCATCACAGACTCTTTTAGAGCAAGATGACTCCCTCTGTCATTTCCCAGGGGAGCAGGGGGTTCTTTACCCCAAATCTGGGGAAGCTTGCTTGGTGCCTTCTGTGTTTATGAGATATTGAGGAAATTCCAAGGAAAGTCACTAGCACAGAAATTGACGGCAATTATGGAACTGCCAATGCACAGATTTTATTTGTGTGGATCTGAGGCAGCTCCCAGGCAGTGACACAAGGGTCCAGGTTCCACCTGGTGGAACCTGGTGGTGGTTCAAAGCAAAGGCCTGAAGATGCAGAGTTGCTCTGGCCCTGAGAGGCCAGGGAAACCCAGGCCACACTAGAAGCCTCCAGGATGCACCCGGCAGTGGCAGAGAACTGGGCCATACCAGGACTCGAACCCTGGTCACATGCATTCTTGGCCTGGTAGCAAACTTCTCGCCATGAATTTCTTTTGACCTGAGCCTTTGTATTCCTGAATCTGGTATGTTATACCTCCTTATTGTTTGTCCTCTCACTGTACATAATCTGAACCTTAAAGATAATAATTTGATGTTTTTACCCTGATATTTAACATCGATATCCAGGTTCAATTTCCCCAATTAAACTCTTTCGTTATCTCTTCATATGTGTTTTGCTACTAGTCTCAGAATCCACTGCTCAGTAATTTTTATGTTTCTCTCTTTTTTTTTCTTTTCCCAAATTTTATTACACAATTTTAGACATACAATTGCAAGATGCTCATGTAGAGTTTTGGTTCTACAGTGTTCCAACACCCATCCCTCCACCCAAAGCCATCTCCCATCACCAATGTCCCCACCTCCCTCCCCCTCCTCCCACACCCTCAAGTACTTGGCGGGTTCTGTATGTCTTTTCTCTCCTCTCTATCTCTCCCTCCCGCCAAACTTTCTCTGCACATCGTAGAATGTAGTGCATTAAAGGACATTACTGTTTTCACTATTTTGATGGACCTCGCATGCCGCCAAGCGGCCGCACGACCTGAGCTCAAACTGTTTTTTCTCTGTTAATCTGGCCGTGAGGTAGTATCCCAGCATCCAGACAGTGAGGGTGGTGGCTAGTGTGGTGGGCGAGGTCTCATCCGTCTGCCTCCGGGAGCCCCCAGAGGTGATGGGCCCACTCCCAAAATCCATCTGTCCTCCGGGGAGCCCCATGGTCAGCTTAGCAATTTTTATGTTTCTCTTTTATACCTTTATTCTATTAGATTTTCTCACTAATTTTCTGCAACATATTTGATTTTTTTATGTTTACTAATTACTAAAGTAATTGTATCCATTCAAAATTAATTCTGGGAATGAGAATTCCCTATGTACCAGAAGTTTGCACTCTAAAGACTCAAGGTGCAATTTTTTTGTTTTGTTTTTTCATATACAACCATGAGATATACAATTACAAAGCTGTTCATGTTTGAGTTTCAGCCATACAGTGCTCCAGCACCCATCCCTCCACCAGTGCCCATTTCCCACCACCAATGTCCGCTGATTCCCCCCATTCCCTAACCTGCCTTTATGGCAGGCACTTCCACCCTCTTCTCTCTCTCTCTCTCTCTCTCTCTCTCTCTCTCTCTCTCTCTCTCTCTCTCTCTCTCTCTCTCTTTCTCTCCCCTTCCTTCTCTTGCATTTTGGAGCTCGCAATACATACATTTAGAGGTTATCATGTATATCCCTTTGCCTACATTCACTGCTCAATTCGAGGCTGGTATTATCATTTCCAACAATTGTTAGCACACAAGGTGCAATGTTAATTTATGAAGCACAGAATTGAGAAGTGTCTCATTATGTCACATAGTCTACCAAGGTGTCATTGCTTTTAAACATTCAGACATGTTTAGAAATGTATGCTAGTCAGTTTATTTATTCCTTTGTTTTGCATAAAAGTAGAAGCTCATAAACTTCCTTTTTATTCTTCATAATTTATTACTCACAGATAGTTTGGCCTTTGAAATTATGCTTGTCCTCACTTGGCTATCAATTCCTAGCTTGACCTAGTGCCGAACTCCTCGCAGTGTAGATAAAGAGCAGCATTTTGTGTATAGCTTCCCTTATTACACGGGATTTTACTAAGTTTCTCCTAGCTTCAGTTAACACTAAAGAATTCATTTGCTGTGTACTATGGTAGAAAAGTTTTATAATACGAAGGAGCTACATTTCCGTATTTAAACATTCTATAACTTCAGTTACTATGCAGCTTAATATAACTCCTGTTAAAATTTAAAAATTCTGAACCCAGCCAACTCAACAGCATAATAAATGTGTTTCAGTATGCAAATAAATCCTTCAATTAAAATTTTAACAATTTCCCTGGTAACAGTAGCTGGTGCCAGCAGATGCATTTAGTCACCAACTTCTAGATGAAAATCTGTGTGTTACAGTACAGTATCTGGCACATAGAGAGTAGTGGAACTTGGGGTCCGTGGCTGGCGGTGCTCAGGGCTGCCTACTCCAAGTCTGTGCTTGAGGACAGCTCCATACTGTACTCAGAGCATCATGCAGTGTTGGGGACCGACCTGGTCCCCAGCACATGCAGCATATGCTCCGCCTGCTGAGCTGTTGCTCCAAATTTATTCAACCCCATATGGTTTAGTTGGTTTATTTTTATTTTTAAAACAGGACCGTATATGCCCAGTGCCTTGGGCTGACGTGATAGATGTATCTTAGAGTGTGAAAATTGGAGTGGGGAAAATATTTTTTCTTAAATATGTCCATGTATATTCAAGAAATACTTAAAGTTCAATTGTTCTTGTTACTTTTTTGGAAAACAAACACACCAACCTGCTTTATAACACACATGCACACTTATACACACATACGTACACGGTGCACACATACACATGTGATTCTATTTCTATTAAGATTGTATTTATTAATAGAATCTCTGAAGAAGACCATTTTAATGAATTCTGTGTACACTAACCATCAGTTGTCACATGCACCTGCTGAGATTTATTATTTCTTTATAATTTTGGGGTTTGGGAACATACCCAGTAATGTTCCGCAGTTACTCCTGGTTCTGCACTCAGGAACTACTCTTGGCAGTGCTTGGGGATTATACAGGATGTTGGGGATCAGATAGGCAAGGCAAACGCCCTCCTGGCTGTCCTATAGTTCTGGCACCTCTGCTTTCTTTAACGCTGGACACTCGAGTTTTTTTTTTTTTTTGGTCAATATTATGATAGAATCATTTTGCCTTAAAGGATTCATGAAGACTGCTTTTTCAATCTAACACAAATCACAAAGTTAGATTTGAAGTTTAAGACTGGATCTTCTGGTTGTTTCTTTCCAGAGCATTGGAATAGCTACAATTTTCTTTTACTCTTTAGGCCTATAAAATTTAATTATCATTTATTTCCAGGCCTTTACCATATTTTCAGCTTAGGTCAATAATATAAATGTTTCACCTAATTTGCCAAAAAATATTTCCAACTACCAAATTTGTCTCGATCTTTTTCTGCTATTTTGTTTTATTCCTGCTTGATTTTGGTCAGACTTTGCCCTAAAATCCACAGTTTTGAAAATGTCTTTATGTATTAAGCAGCATTTTTTCATCTAACTTCATGATACATTGTTTCCTCCTTGATAAAATATGGAGCAGAACTATGCCTGAATATGTCACCTGTGTCTGGAAGCGTAGCCTCAGCTTTCCCTGACTCCGTGAACCCTAAATCACGTTGACACATTCAGAGCAGGCATGTAGCCAGATGGTTAAATGCTCCCTGACACATGCACTCCTCTGCTGATGGACATTGCGTGGTGGATTCACTTTGTGTGCATACTACAGATGACATGATTTGGCAGTGCCAATCAAACCACCCTGTATCAAATACTCATTTTGTTAGGTTGAAGTTCGCTCTCAATTTTCAATGAGTCATTCTCGAAATGTTTGTTCCCCATGTTTTTCTTGTCATTCGGTCACTCCTGCTTCTGATTTGCAAAGAATGTGGTGCAGAGGATCAATTCAAGCGCCTCTTGAAAGTTTGTCTTAACTCTTTGAGCTATCTTTCTGGATCTATGATTTCTTTCCATTAACAAAAACGGATTAATTGGAAGTAAAGAGATAGTATAATACAAGGGTTAATACACTCGACTTCCATGAGGCTGACCTCTGTTCAATTTCTGAAAATATGTAATGTCCCTGAGCACCACCAGGATAGGCCCTGGAGTTCAGAGGCAGGGAGAGTATGGACAACTCCTAGGTGTGCCTTTACTTTTCTTCACTACCAAGCAACTAAAAAATATGAAAGGCAGCATTTTCATTTTATGGCTATAATATACATTAACTTATACAACACACGCCCTACTCAGTGAGTTAAATAACTCACTGAGTAGGGGCGCATTATAAGGCTAAGCAATAAATTGACCAAAAATGAATACAAAGAGCCTCAAACCATTCATTCAGGTAATGGGAATGAGGTCTATAATTGTTACTTGTTTTTTCGACATATCAAATACGACATGGGTAGCTTGCCAGGCTCTGTTGTGTGGGTGGATACTCTCAGTAGTAGGCTGGCTCTCAGTTCTTGCATTTACTGATGAACCGCATAACTGCAAAGAGCTGTGCACCTGGGAGAGCTGGTGCAGCTCTGCCCCATGTATCTGTGTGTGTATGCATACATGCATTGTATTGTATGATACACTTATAACAGTTTTTTATAAATTACATACATAATTCATATGCATATATTCACTACAAATACATATTTCAAATGTTTTCTTCTAAACTATTAGTTTCAAATTGCAAATTGTAACTTTGGTTTTCCTCCAAAAAAGCATTATTTAGCATTTTCTATAAAAGTCCATTTTTTAACATTTTAGTCAAGATAAAATTATCCCCAAAATGTATATGTACATATATTTTTCTTATAAAATGAGAAGCATGTATAGTAGCTTTCAGTATGATGATTTAATAATTTGAACAGCTGAATCTAGTTTCCTCTTTATGCAGTTGTCCAATATTTTATAATACTTAACCATTTTATTATATATTAGAATTTACATTTTAATTGTAGACTACTCTAACCAGTTCTGGCCATAATTGAAATACCAGGTCATTTATTCAGTTTTTTTAGGCCAAACAAGCATCCTCCTGATGATGGCAATACTGAAACTTAAACCAAAATGAAGTATACCTGCTACAATAATGAAATAACACTTGTAGTCCCCAGTATTATATTCATCTGCGCCATTACAAAATATGCTGGTAATATTGTTTCAGAAGTGGTATGTTTCAGATTTTCTTCTTACCTAGTTAACAGGCATTTTGGACCATAGAATCAACTTAAAAACTATACTTGTGTCACTTGTCTTTCCATTGTTCATTGATTTGTTCAAGTGTGTGCCAGTAACTTCTCCATTTGTCCCTGTTGCATGCTAGTGTAGCCCAAATGCACCTGCTTGCTCAGGAATACAAAGAGCCTCAAACCATTCATTCAGGTCATGGGAATGAGGTCTATAATTGTTACTGGTTTTTGACATATCAAATACGACATGGGTAGCTTGCCAGACTGTTGTGTGGGTGGATACTCTCAGTAGTAGGTTGGCTCTCAGTTCCTGCATTTACTGATGAACCTCATAACTGCAAAGCGCTACGTTCACTGGGGAGAGCTGGTAGCAGCTCTGCCCCCATGTATCTGTCTCTCTGGTTTGAGGCTGATAGACTGAAAGCAGTTCCTGGGCAGGTCCACTGGGCCTCTCTGAAGGGACAGAAGTGGGGAAAAGGGCCCCAGCTCCATCTTCATGGAAGCCCAGTGACTAGCCACAGAGACCAGCATACCTGATTTAAAAATGGGCTTCTCAATACTACAAAATAATAAATGGCAAAAGGCACAAGAACACAAGGTCTGGTCTACAGAGCTGAGCTTTCCTTACGGCAGTGGGGATGCTGAGCAAACACCCCATCGGGAAAAGGAAGCAAACATCGATGGAGGGGTATGGTATTGGGACACAGTATCCAGGTAGCTTGGTATAATCCCTAACATTCTCATTTTAGTCAGATACTTAAAATTACAATAAAGAGTCATCATAGCTCCTAGGGCTCGTTCAGCATGCAGGGGGCCACGCTGGCGGGACTTGGAGCCAGGAATGTGGGTTCCTCCACTCATTCCCCAGACTCCTTGTCGGTAGGCGTGGCTAAGAGCTCCCAGCCACCACAGCCAACAGCTGGAAGAGAGAGACACTCCAGGCCCACAGCTGTGCTGGCACACAGCCACTCTGCGGCCATGCAACAATCTTACACAATAATGGATTTTAGGACCAGGTCCTTCCCAGGATCTTTCACATTTATACACAATAATGATCATTCTAGTTGCAACAAACTGGAGAGGTTATGGGGAATGGGGAATTATGATGTCACACTTATGATGGTGCACTAGAACTCACTATTGAATATGCACATAGAGACATCTTAACTATTAATATCTGTAGGGTAAGCCGCTAAGTGTAAGAGAAGAGAGAGAAATACAGGGACAGAGAACAGAGAGAGATAGAAAAAGAAAGAAAATGTGCCTGCAATAGGGGCAGGCTGGGGTTTGGTGGGGGGAGTGTTTGGGATGTGGGTGGTGGGAATGGGGCACTGGTGGAGGGATGGGTGCTGGAACACTGTATGACAGAGACTCAATTATGAACATTGAACCATTGAACATCCTGATGATGATTCTATATCTCACATGGTATAGTAAAATTTTTTTTAAAAATTAAAAAATAAAATTAAAAAAATGAGTCATTAAAATATAAAGAAAATAGAACCCCTAAACACACACAAAAAATGCTGTTAAAGATTACAGAAACGATATACATTTTAGCTTTTTCTTTTTTTTTTTTTTTTGCTTTTTGGGTCACACCAGCGATGCTCAGGGGTTTCTCCTGGCTCTGCACTCAGGAACTACTCCTGGCGGTGCTCGGGGGACCATATGGGATGCCGGGGATCGAACCCAGGCCTGCACGGGCCGGTCGCCGCCCAAGGCAAATGCCCTACCTGCTGGGCTATCGCTCTGGCCCTAGCATTTCTTTATGCGAAGGAAAAGTTGCTGGATTTTTTGGCTGTTGCTACTTTCATCCATGTATGATGATCAGTTTGAATACATACATCGTTCCCATTTTACACACAGGGAATTAAGAAATTCTGAACTTTATTTTTAAATTCTCTTTAACTTTGAAGCATATTCCCATTATTCCAATGAGGATAGATTCATATTAACATTCTGGGCCATTTCAGTCCTTGTAATGAGCCTGAAGTAGCTGCCAGCTTGCAGTGCTGGAATTAATGATAATTAAATGTAACACAAAATGTATTTCCATATTTTGTATTGCTCAAATGATTTCATCAGATGTAGTATGATTCTTTTTGGAGATGACTACTTCTATTTAATCTCTTTTTCAGTTTTAATTTGAATTTCATATTGTTCCTGACTGTTTAATGAATATTTTGGGAGATGGCCATAGTGTTGTTAATTATCCTGGAGACGGAGTATAATTAATTCTTTTGGACCCAAAGTCAGCTAGTTAATCGATTTCTGATGGAACTGGAGATTAAACACAGATAGTTCACTTATTCTTTCCTTCATTTTAATTCTTCTCTCTTTCAGTTCAATGTGAGTACTTTGGGAAGTAATTGTTGGGAAATCAATTTGTGAGCTGCTTTGGACATTATCCAGATGTTAATAGATGGGTGATCTTTTTGTCAAGGTAGCTTGATATTGATTTCTGAAGATTAAAACTTTTAGTGGCAGTTATTGATGGAGAAGTAAAAGCTGTCATTATTTATAATTCATATTTAAGCAATACATAATTGGCTATTAACAATAGTCTCAAGTAATCGCACTTACAATTTATTGTTGGCATGCCATTCTCGCCAGTCCTAAAAGAGGAAAAGCCAAAGGTTAGCTTAATCCTGGATCCATGTCTTACTGTTTATTGTTTCCAGAAATTGAGTTAGTAGTTCATGATGGCAAAGCTGATTTTTTTAAGCAATTTAGTGCTTTTTGATCATTCAATCATTTCTGAAAACCATAGTAGCCTGTATGGCAGTTGATGATTTTAGTGCTTATGAAATCGCATATAATATTTTTGATATTCTGCATTTAAAATAAGATCAAAAAATAGTTAATTTTCACAAATGCTTTAAGTTAAGAAATAAGACTTTAAGGGTTTTCACATTTTTATATTAACTATGTTTTATGAAATATATATATTTTACTTTGAATTTTGTGTCATTCATGATATCTAATTTTATTTTATTTTATTTTTTATTAAATATGTTATTATACCACTGTGAGATATACAATGTGAGATATACAACGTTGTTCATGTTTAGAGGTTTCGGTCACATAGTGTTCCAGCACCGCGCCCTCCACCAGTGCCCATTTCCCACCACCAATGTCCCCAATTCCTCCCCCTCCCATAGCCTGCCTCCATGGCAGGTTCTTTATCTCTTTTCTCTCCCTCTCTCTCTTTTCCTTCTCCTACACATTGTGGGTTGCACTACCTACACGTAGAGGCCATCATGTGCATTTTTTGCCTGTATTTAATGCTCAGTTCTAGGTTGGTATTAGCTCTTATTTTATGAAATATTTTTTAAATATTTTGATAGATGCCTTCAACTAATAATGATTACTGACTTTGATACAATTCTATTTTTGTAACAAAACAAGCCATGCTCTATAAACTTATGCAGTAATTGTTCTGTATACATACATTGGTTCTCAAATTGATTTATTATGATATCCTAATAGTGAAACCATGAATTACTAATTTTTTAAAAAAATTTGTGGATAAACCATTGGGTGGCATTTCTTCTGAACCAGTTCACTGCAGTTTGAATTTTCATAGCTGTTTGTGAATAGGTCAGAAATCGCAGTGCTCTACTATGATGCCAGACAAGAAAGACTTCATTTGCTTTGTTTGTATATTTGCTTTGGAGCCATACCTGACGGTGCTCAGGGCATACTCGTGGCTCTGCATTCAGCGGTCACTTCTGATGGACTCCACAGTTGATGAGTGCTGAGGATCAAACCCTTGCATGCAAGGCACACACCCTACCTACTATGATATACCTCTGGCCCATAACCTTCATTTTCTTAAGAAAGTAGCATGTATCTGATACTACACTTGATCTTAGCCAAAAGGCGAGAAGTGATAGTAGCATGTATCTGAGATATCAACAACTTTGAAAGGAATGAAAGTGATGTCAGTTTCATTATTTTATTATTTAAGTATATATATATATATATAATATTATAAAAATTTTGGTTTTATTTTTTTGTATATAATTTTTTTATTATACCACCGTGACACATACAATTACAAAGGTGTTCATAATTGGTTCTTGGTAGTACAGTATACCAGCACCCATTTCTCCACCAGTGCCCCATTTCCACCACCAGTGTACCCCAGCGCCTCCTGCCCACCCCCAGGCTGCCTCAATAGCAGGTACTCCAGTATCCTCTCTTTCTCTCTCTGTCTCTCTCTCTGTCTCTGCATCTCTCTCCCTCTTCTTTTACACATTGTGGCTAGCCCTGCAGATATTTAGAGTTTATCACTTAAGTCTTTTTGTATATATTCAATGGTGAGTTTTAATCTTCCATTACCATTTCCCACATTTAGTAAAACACTGTTATCTATTAATATCCTATTAATGAATGCAGTCATTCTATATCTGTCCTTTTCCTTCTGACTAATTTCTCTCAGCATGATAGTCTCCATGTCCATCCATTTGCAGCTAAATTTCATAAATTCATCTTTTCTGACAGCCGCATAGTATTCCATAGTGTAGATGAACCACAGTTTCTTTAGCCAGTCCTCTGTTCTCGGGCATTTAGGTTGTTTCCAGATTCTAGCTATAGTGAATAGCGCAGAGATGAATAAAGAAGTACAGATAGTGTTTCTGCTATGTGTTTTTCGGTCTCTCGGGTATATTCCCAGGAGTGCTATTGCTGAATCAAATGAGAGCTCAATATCTAGTTTTTGGAGGAATGCCCATATTGTTTTCCAAAAGGGCTGGACCAGTCGGCACCCCCACCAACAGTGGATCAGAGTCCCTTTTTTCCCCACATCCACGCCAGCACCGGTTGTTCTTGCTGTTTTGGATGTGTGCCAGTCTCTGTGGTGTGAGATGGTACCTCATTGTTGTTTTGATTTGCATCTCCCTGATGATTAAAGATGAAGAGCACTTTTTCATATGCCTTTTGGCCATTCGAATTTCTTCTTTTTGGAAGCTTCTTTTCATTTCTTCTCCCCCATTTATTGAAGGGGTTGGCTGATTTTTTTCTTGTGGAGTGCTACCAGTGCCTGATATATTCTGGATATCAACCCCTTGTCAGATGGGTATTGGGTGAATATCCTTTCCCACTTGTGGATTGTCTTTGTATCTTGGTCACCATTTCTTCTGAGGTGCAGAAGCTTTTCAATTTTATATAATCCCATTTGTTTATCTTTGCTTCCATTTGCTTGGTCAGTGGTGTGTCGTCTTTAAAGATACTTTTAGTTTCGAGGTCGTAGAGCGCTTTCTCCTATATTTTCTTGGATGTACCTTATAGATTCATGTCTGATGTTGAGATCTATAATCTATTTTGATCTGACTTTTTGTTCATGGTGTTAGAAGGAGGTCTAAGTTCATTTTTTTACATGTAGCTGCCCAGTTTTCCCAGCACCATTTGTTGAAGAGGCTTTCTTTGTTCCACTTAATATTTTTTGCTCCTTTATCGAAGACTAAGTGGTTGTATATTTGAGAGTGTGTTTCAGGATATTCAGTTCTATTCCATAGGTCTACGGGTCTGTCTCTATACCAATACCACACTGTTTTAATTACAACTGCTTTGTAGTAGAGCTTGAGGTTGGGGAAAGTGATACCTCCCATCTTCTTTTTCCCAAGGATTGCTTTAGCTATTCGTGGGGGTTTATTATTCCATACAAATTTCAGGAGTGTTTGTTCAATTTCTTTGAAGAACATCATTTGTATCTTTATAGGGACTGCATTGAATCTGTATAAAGCTCTAGGGAGTATTACCATTTTGATAATGTTAATCCTTCCAATCCATGAGCAGGAAATGTGCTCCATTTCCTCAGGTCCTCTTTTATTTCCTGAAGTAATGTTTTGTAGTTTTCTTTGTAGAGATCCTTTACATTCTTTGTCAAACTGATTCCTAGGTATTTGATTTTCTACAGCACAATTGTGAATGGGATAGTTTCTTTAATGTCCCTTTAAACTGCTTCGTTTATGTTCTCCTGTATTTTATTGGACATCTGCTCCATTTTTTCTTTGAGCTCCTTAAACGTCCTACCAATTTCTTCTCTAATTTCTTTTGTCAGACAGATCTTGCACATCTGTATTCTTTTTTGAGTCTTCAGGGTCGATTCCTTCATCTGTTCCTCGAGCTGGGGATCTGCGTTGTTTCCCCATGGTGTTGCGGTTTCAGGGATAGATTCCTCTAGTGTACTGTTTCTTTTTTTCTTAAGGTTATTACCTTCCCTTGGTATTGAATTTCCTAGTTTTTGTATTAATAAGTGGCCGCATGAGTGGCCGCCCGCCCAGCCAGCCACACACCCCAGGGAGGGATACCTGAGGGGGAGACAGGCCATGTGAGAGTTCAAAATGTCAGTTTACTTCTGCTTCCGCTCGGACTTCTGGGGTTGTCGTTCCACCTTCTGCCGAGACCTGGGGCTCTACCACGGGACCCGGCACCCGCCCCGGCCAACTGCACACCTATATATTTTTAAAAGGCAGTGCACTATTAGGCTCCTCATCCGACTGAAGAAGTAGTGAATGAGATTTTATTTGTATAAGCTCAGTAACATATTTTAATAATCCAATCTTTTCTTGACTAAATATTTTCAAGTAAAATGTCCCATGCTTTCTTAGGTTCACATTATTATGTAATTTAAATTGTGATGATTGATTTTGTGCTTATATTTTTCATGTGCTCATAGTTTCACTAACAAGATAGTAATTCATTTCGTGTGAGTTGCATCATTTACCAGATTAAAAATTTTGCTGTTTACATACTACTGAATTTGGCATTGGCAGGTTATAATGCCATTTTCTCTGCATTTATTATTTCATAAAAATTACTGTTTGTGGGACATTTGCAACATGTTTCCAATGTTAGGACCAAGACCAAAAAAGTATTTCAAGTAATACTAAAAGCAAAAGCAGAAAAAATAATGGTAAGCCAGGCAAGTGATTTCTTTTCAGTTTCTGATGAATATGCTGACTGCAGTGAAGGGAAATGACCCTTGAACTTAGAGCCAGTGAATTTGATGAAAACATAAAAAAATTGTCAAGGGTTACCTGTCTTATTTGATGTTTTTAAGAAATCTTACATCATTATCTTTGCTTTTCTTCAACTTCAGGTTTATAATCTCTCTGCCTCAGATTCCCTTATATTGTGAATTAACTCTGCATTTCTTTAGAAGAGTATAATAAATAAGTCTTTGCTATCTTAAAAACACATAATGTAGTTGATGATTATACATTTATTCACAATTTATGACCACAAAAGCTTCATAGAGTTCTCCTCTCTGATTGATGAAGCCGTTAGTTTGTACTCTGTATTCCCTTGAAGTTTGTGTATGAAGCACTTATTTTCTACTTTCGCAGTTTCCCTTCCTTCCCATGCCTTCTGGCAGAGGTGTCCGTGTTATGTATAAGGCAAAACTTCAACTTGCATTTAAAGCAAGGTGGTAGGTATCT
>JAJIBD010007122.1:0-62621 GCA_021461705.1 Cryptotis parvus | reverse complement strand
GACCCACTGTACTGCCCTCCAGCTCCATGACCTATATTTATCTGGAGATCAATAAATGTAATAAGCTGTTTTTAGTGGTAGGCAGGTCCTTTGCCATACTTAAATAACAAAAGCTATTTAAACATCTTCTGAGTTTCTCTGTTTAAGTTTATATGTATATATATATAATCTATATAATCTATAATCTATAATATATAATGTATAATATATATATGTGTATATATACATTTCTCCCACAAGTACTTAGTTTGTGGGAATACATTCTTTAAACAATTTTTTCCCTTGGGCAGGAGGGATAGCCCAGCGGGTAGGGTGTTTGCTTTGCGTGGCCTGCCCATGCTGGCCGGGTTCGATCCCCAGCATCCCATATGGTCCCCGAGCACCGCCAGGAGTAATTCCTGAGTGCAGAGCCAGGAGAAACCCCTGAGCATTGCCGGGTGTGACCCAAAAAGCAAAAAAAAAAAAAACAACTTTTTCCACTCAGGAATCCCTGCAGTGCTCAGGGACTACACCTGGCTCCGGTGCTCAGTAGTCAGCTGCTCCTATAGTTGATTGGGGCATCATGAGGTGCTGGGTTTTGAGCTAGCTCCAGTCTCATAAAAGTTGTTGTTATGTTATTTTATTTTGGAGACTTTTTGGATTACACTTGGTAGTATTCAGAGACTACTAGTAGCGCTGCTCAAGGGTCACATCTGTGTTGCTCCAGGGACCATATGCAGTGTTAGCTGCATACAAGGCAAATGCATCCCATGTACTATCTCTTAGACCCTGTACTATCCCATGTACTATCTCCTAGACCTGTATATACCATGCACTATCTCTTAGACCCTGACATAAAAGTGTTTTACGATGCATCATAAACATATATTTTACATAGGAACACCGTATTTTCTCTTTGAAACAGCAGTCTTGTAAAAGCTCATATGTTCTTTCCATATGAAAGTAATTTTTTTTGGGTCTCACTGGCTGTACTCAGGGGTTGCTCCTGGCTCTGCACTTACTCTGGGCAGTGCTCAGGGAACCATATGGCATGCTGGGGACCTAATCTGTGTTGGCCACTTGCAAGGCAAACACCTACCTGCTGTGCTATCGCTCTGGCCCGGAGTAATTTTTAATTTCTATTATGTTCTATTCCAAGACAAACTAACTTTTGTATCACCTACTAAATCAAGTTGGTAACTTTTGATGGATAATAGCCTTTGTCTGAAAATATTAGTCTGATGGAAATATCCCAGTGGGTCATCTGCTTGCAGAATGGAAAATAGGTGACTCTATGGGAGGACCCCAAAGTGACAGAACAGACCAGAGGGCTAGTCTGGGGGTTGGGCACCTGCTTGCATGTAATCTGTGTATGGCACTGAAGATAGTCTGCCAGGAGCCCTGTTACAAGTGATCCCTCAGTGCAGAGCCAGGAATAAGCCCTAGGCACAGCAGTGTGACCAATCCCCATAAACCAAAACCAAACTTCCCCCGAAACAAACACAAACCAAAATAGAACATACAGGCAGCAAAGAGTCTATTAAGAGGTTCTTGGTATCAATTGAAGTCAGAAAGTTTGATGGGTAGTGGCAGTGAATTTGAGGAGTAACAAAAGGGGTTTGAGAAATAAATGATCAGATTAAGGAACTTGTCATTAAAGAGAATTTTATGATTGCGTATGAGCTGGGGAAAGAGGGTTGTCAAGAATGCTAATTGTGGCCTTGGCTTCTGAGTTGAAGATGGTGCCTTTTACTGTGAGGGGAAAAAACCACCCACTGAAAATGCAGTGGGAACCAGCAGTGGAATGCTTGCTTTGCACACATAAGACCCAGGTTTGATCTTGAGCACCATGGAAACAAAACAAAACACCAGGTTTTGGTTTAGGGTCCATTGGTTAAGTTGAGGTCATTAAGGACATTGCATTGGGGCTGACCAGTGAGCAGTTGCTCTTTGGCATTCAGGAGCAAACCCGAGTTTCACCAGGATTAAATGGAAACTTTGGATTTTACTAATGGAGATTTTTTCACACTTATGCCTATAGCAGGAGGAAGTAACAAATAATCTGAAAAAATTTCCAGTACTTTAGTATTGAGATGCAAAAAGTAATATGAACAAGTCAAAATATATCAAGAAGGCAAATTAACATACAATTTACTAGAATGAATGTGCTTTTTTTCACTTCCCATTTTTCGGGGGGTTAACTTTGTGTTGTAGGGGCTGGAGCGTTAGTCCAGCAGGTAGCGCATTGCCTTCCATGCGGCCTACCCAGGTTCAGTCCCGGCATCCCATATGTCTCCTGCCGCCACCCCCAGCACCGCCAGGAGTAATTCCTGAATGCAGAGCCAGGAGTAACCCTTGAGCATCACTGGGTGTGACCCAAAAATCTAAAAAAAAAAAAAAAAAAAAAAAAACCACAAAACTTTGTATTGTAAAGTCCTATTCGCTATTGCAGACTAAAGAATGTAGAGGATAAGGAAATTCTTTTATGCTACATAGAAACAGCTGATTCAGGGATTCAGGTAAGGCTCTTGCCTTGCACGCAGCTGACTTAGTTCAATACCTGGTATCCCATATGATGCTTTGAACACCCCCTGGGTACTGTCAGGTGTTACCCAAAAACAGAGCAAAAATTACAAAAAATGAGAATACGGTAGTGATATAAAAAAAAACAATAAAAGCTCTGAATAGCAGAATAACATAAGCTGAGCAAAAGACCAAGGAGCTGAGTTCGATTCCGGCATCCGGTATGATCTCCAAGCCCTCGGGAGGGATGATGACTGAACACAGAGCTAGGATTAACCTTTGAGAACCATTGGATGTGCCCCCAAAAAAAAAAAAACAAAAAACAAAAGAAAAAACAAACCAGAAACATTGCCATTAAATCCCAAACGAATTGATCTGGTCTTGCCCAGTTGTTCTATTTACATTGTTCCCAAAGTAGCAAGGAGGGCGGAGCGCGCCCGCGGGTGGGCGTTTGCCTGCACGCAGCCAGCCGTGCCGGCCCGGGTTCGTCCTCGGCTCCCTATAGTCCCCGGCACCGCGGGGTAGTTCCGGTGCAGAGCCGGAGGAAACCCTGAGCATTCGGGTGTGCTAAAAGCAAAAAAAAAAAAACAAAAAAAAACAAGCAAGGAGCATTCTTGGTTTGAAACACGCACACGGTGGAGCCAGGGGTGTGGCTGAGCCTTAGAGCGTCTGCCTTGCGTGTGTGAAGCCCAGAGTCGGATCCTTCGACAAGGAGAGAACAAAGAAAATAACAAGACACCCCCGCTCCCCACTCCTGCATTCAGCACAGGCTGCAAATAATGCCTGTTCTCAAGCGGCGCGAGCTTGGAACTGCGTGGAGAAAATGCTCTTCTAGTGAAAAGAGTGTGGATGTGGAATTTGACACGCAGTGTCGGTGGCATGATGAATTGCGCTCCATTAGTGGGTTACCCAAAACCCACCCTCTCCCCAAATCCCCGCCCTCTCCCGAATCCCCGCCCTCTCCCAAATACCCGCCCTCTGAATCTCCCATCTATTCTTTCCCTAGTCTTGGCGTTATTCTAGGATTAACGGAGGGGTCGGCCTCGTACACAAACGCAGCTGGCTCCAGCGGTCAGCCTGAGCCCCGCTGTGCAACCACGACAGGAATTCCAGTAAGTTGGCAACACTGGAGCACAAAGGCAACAACAATGAGGAGAACTCTTCAGTGCAGAAAGGAATGTTTGGAGGCCCGGCTGCCACAGTCAAAGGACCCACAGGCGCGCGCGCGCACAAGCCGGCCCAGCTTCCCGGACCGCAGTTGTGCGCGGCGCGTCCCCAGCCACGCACACACCTGCCCCCCGCATGCAGCCCCCTCACCCCAAACACGCCCACCCCCAACCCAGCTTTGCTGGCAGTTCGCTCTTTGTCAGGCGGTGCGGGGACGCTCTGACTGTGCAGCTCGGTCCCGGCGGGTGTCAGAGCGACCTGACCCCGGCGCGGTCTCGTACCACCGCCCCGGCCGCCCGGAACCAGCATAAATCACCCGCCCAGAGTAAAGTGCATCTTCGCGCCCCCGCTGCTAGTCTCCTGCCACTTGGCCAGTCCCGCTGCCCAGCCCCTCCCGTCAGCCGCGATCCTGCTCGGTGCGGCTCAGAGAAGCAAAGAGCGTCCCGGTGACTTTGCCCAGAGCGCAGAACCCGCGTTTCCCGCTTCGGGCAGCTCCCGCCCTCTCATGACCCTTTGAAAACTCAATTTTCTTCTTTCTACTTTTTGTCTTACCAAAGCCAAACCTAGCATCTGCCACCCCCACCTCCACCCCAGCGCCTGCGGAGCCTCTCCAGCCTTAAAGGCGGTGTAGATGTCCCGACCGTGTGCAACCAGCCGAGCCTGGGAGCTCGTGTTGCGGAGAGAACTGGCGGCGCCGTCTGCAACGGTCCGGGGAGCGCGAGGTGGCGGCACCCGCTACGCAGGAGGAGGCAGCTGCACCCCGTTCCCTCCCGCCGCGAGATAGCGCGTCTGTTTTGGAGCCTGGACTCTCATCCAGAGACCCCCCGTTGCCAAACCGATCTAGGGCCAGGGCTTGTGATCTGGGGGCTACTCCAACCCCAGGCTAGGGAAAAAAGGCCCTTTCTTTAGCCAAAGGCCGATAGAGCTACCCCTCTCTCTGCTCGGGGGTGCCGTCTGAGCGTCCGAGTAAGGTGCCTCTACCCCTTCTCGGCGTCCGCTTCAACGTGACGCAGAAGAAGGAGAGGGGGGTTGTTTAAACTTGGGGTTCTCTGCAGAGACATTCATTCTTTCCAAGTCTCTGAACCGACAGGCTTGTGAGAAGTGCCGCAGCCTTGACACCTGTAGCTGTGGTGTGCTTTAGAAAAGCTAAAGACATCCACCCCGTCCCCTCTCCATAATTTGTAACACCCCCCCCCCACCCCCTTCCTGCTCCCGGGCTCTGTGTCCCGACCCCTTCGGGAACCCGGAGGAGACGAGAGAGTTGGTTTAGAGGGAATGAAGTTCACATCTTGTTTGAACTTTCTACTGTTCTTTTTTCTTTAAATTTTGTTTTATGATGATAACACCGTGAGATAGACATTTACTAATTGTTGTAAATTCTACTTTTCTTTCTTTCTCCGTCTCTGCTCTTTTCTTTCTCTCCTCTTGTCCGCTCCCCGCCTCCTCCGCGCCACCCGTTTCCTTTGCTCATTTAGTTTTTAAGACTGGGTTGCCCGGTGCCGAGACTAGCTCCCCGCTTGCTAGCTGGAGCGCCCGTGAGGGTGCGTGTAGCTCTGGGGTGTCCGCCGTTCCCGAAAGGGACGCGCTCGGGTAAGCGTGCTTGGGACTGTGCGACACCGATCTGGGCGTGCTGTTTCGTGCGTTTGAATGTATGTGGGCGACAGATCCCGAGGACATGCCCGTGTCCCTCCCGGGGCGCGAGTGTCGGAGCCTGCTCTCTCCTGCGGACGCGGCAAAGTGCAGGGGGCGGGCCGGGCGCAGGGGGCTGCCCCATTGGATTCTCGCATGCTAGTTCCGGGGCGGTCGGGTCTAAAGGGCTTTATGCACAGTCAGGAGGGTGGGGACTGGCGCGGCTAGAAAACGGGAGGTCCCGGGCGCAGGGACCCGCTTGCAGTTACCTGGACGCCGCGGAGCTGTTGGCCTAAAGGAGCGCTCGCGAGCTAAGGCGCGGCGGGTGCGGAGTGTGACGCGCACCCACTCCCGGGGCAGGAGCGGTGAGGCAGGGGACTGTGGCCGGCATGGGGAACAGGGCGGCGGCTGCGTGCGCTCTGCTGCTGGCTTTGCCTCCTGTCTGGAACTGGCCAGTGGTCAAGGTAAGTGACCGTCGGTGATGGAAGGGACGCAGGAGCCGGCTCAAGGTGGCGGCGCCAAAACGGCTTTCCCCGGGGACGCTCAAGTTGCTCAGAGAAAGGCGCTGGCGAGTGGCCCCGAGAACCGAACCCCAGCAAACCTGAGAAGGCAGCCCCGCGGGTCTCGGTGACAGCGCACCCCGCGGTTCCCGCCTTTGTTCCCACGGAGGTCAGCTCCACTTTTTTTTACCACTTTCTTTTTTTAGGAGCCTCCGTGCAGTTGGAACCAGGAGAACTAGGTTCTCCAGCAAGTCCGCAACCTGCTCGTCCCCCCTCGTCTCCCTCTTTTGCTTTTCTCGGGGTATGAGAGGTCTGGGCGCGGCCAGGCGCGCGGCCTTCCACCTGCAACGCCCTGAGTTCCCGCGCTCCAGCCTCTCCCCAGCCCTCGCCCGCAGGCACTAGCTACACTCGGCTGGGCGGTGACCCCCAAGAGACCACAGCTCCGTGCAGATCATTTACCAGTTGAGATAAGGACTGGAGGTGGGATTGGCCGAGAGTGCAGCGGAGCTCGGGCTGTGTTTCTTGAAGGGATTGCTTTTCCAGCCCGAGCTTGGGGGGGAGCTTTTGTGTGCATGAATGGGGCCCGGCGGCGCGGTCCCGAGCGCTTCAGTGCAGGTTTCCGTGGAGCGTGTTCAGGTCTGCTCTGCCGTCGGAAGGGTTCTCCGCGTAGACACAGCGAGGAAAGCGCGGTGGAGACTCAGTGTAGAGAGGAGCGCGAGCGAGAAGAGCGAGAGCTCTAGTTAAGAGGAGAGAGAAGGGAGGAGAGAAGAGAGAAGGGAGAGGAGAGAGAGAAAGAGAGAGAGAGAGGAGAGGAGAGAGAAGAGGAGAGAGAGAGAGAGGAGAGGAGCGCGAGAGGAGAGAGAGGAGATAGGAGAGAGCGAGAGGAGAGATGATAGATAGATAGATAGATATAGATAGATAGATAGATAGATAGATAGATAGATAGATAGATAGATAGATAGATAGATAAGTAGCAGCCCCAGCTACTTGTGACCAACAGCCAGCCAGACAGAGCGAGGACAGGGCTTCTTCCACGGGACTAATCTGTCTGTGGGGAAGAGAGTACCCCCCACTCCCTCTGTCCTTCCCATAGGACAACTTAATTGCCCTACAATGAAAATGAAACCCTCTATTGTTGTAGGATTAACCAAAGTAATACATTGATTTCCCCCATCACATACTGGGGTTGACGGTGGGGAAGGCAGAAGCCCCTTTTCTTGGGGGAGGGGGTTGTGGATGGGATAGTGGCATGTATTCAAATGGTTAATCTGCTTTCTTCCCTCAATTCTTAGCATAAGCTCCTTAGAGCGAATCAACTCAGGAATTATACAGCAACTCCTAGCAGTTACCCATTTCAGACTTGCTGGGAAGAAGTTTGGAAACATCAGCAAACCCACTGGTTTGTGAAAATGGAAAGCATGGCAGGGGAGGGCATTAATCATTCTTTTATTGGAACTGATAATATAGAAAGGAGAAGTATTATGGTTATGGTTTGCGGAGGTGTTGGGACCTGTATGTATCTTCCTAAATACTGCCACAGGTTAGCCTATAATTTTATTTTTATTTATTTATTTTTGCTTTTTTGGGTCACACCGGCAGTGCTCAGGGGTTAGTCCTGGCTCTTCGCTCAGGAATTACTCCTGGCGGTGCTCCAGGGACCATATGGACCATATGGGATGCTGAGGATTGAATCCGAGTAGGCCGCATGCGAGGCAAACACCCTACCCGCTGTGCTCTCCCTCTGGCCCTGTATTTTTGTCAGTTCCTGGCCAAGTGGAAACTGTGTGGGATCTAGAGCTATCTTGAGTTCTTCCCATAGATCTGAAAAGGGTGTTCTTACAACTTGGTGATTTAGTCCCCAAATAATCTCATCTTACTTAGACCTATCTTTCTTCTATAATAATATATAAAACTACGTAAAGTGGGAGGCCTGGGTTACGGCTCATGCCTGGGGTGTGTGAGGCCCTAGTTCATCCCCTGGCACCACACAGCATCCCCTCCTGCCCACCAGTTGCAACCCTGGTAGTCCCCAGAAGCACAAGCCATTCAGACAGCTCTGGCCACAGCACTGAGCAACTTCCGCCCGAATATGGGATATGTTGCACCCAATCTCAGCTATTTAGGAACCCCGTATATACTGTATTTTCCACAGACCTACGATCATTTATAAATTAGCATTGTTAGGGATTAACAACAGCTAACAAAGTGATAATACTGTAATGGAAACTATGGTTTGGGTTTTTCTTTTTTCTTTTTTTGGTCACACCCAGTGATGCTCAAGGATCACTCCTGGCTCTTACTCGGAATTAGCCTTAACCGTGCTTGAGGGACCACATGGGATGCTGTGATTCAAACCTAGGTGGCTGCATGCAAGTCCTCCCCCACTGTACTGTCCCTCCAGCCCCCTGTAATGGAAGCTTTGTGAGTGCGCTCTTTCACATTATCTTAATGTAAGCAATGTTTTCTTGCCAGGGTTGAGTGCAGTAGCTGAAACCACAGAGAGCACCACCATACCATGTTCCTGTGTGCATGTCTTATTTCAAGCATTGTTTTTTTTTTTTTTTTTGCTTTTTTTGGGTCAACACCCGGCAATGCTCAGGGGTTTCTCCTGGCTCTGCACTCAGGAATTACTCCTGGCGGTGCTCGGGGGACCACATGGGATGCTGGCCGCGCTGCAAGGCAAATGCCCTACCTGCTGGGCTATCGCTCCGGCCCCCAAGCATTGGTATTTGAGAGGTAGTAGTAGGCTGCTAAGATACTGCAAGGGGCTGAGCACCTGCTTTGCTGATAGGAGGTCTGGGTTTGATCTCTGGAAACTTCTGGTCCACTGAACACTACCAGCAATGATTCCCAAGCATTGAGCTGGGAGGAACACCCTGTTGGGAGTAGCTCCTGAGCACTGCCAGGTGTATCCAGAAAAAAACAAACCCAAAGCTGAGTATTTACTCATTGAACACATTGATGCCAACAATGCATACCACGGGTGGCTCACATCTGAATGTGGTTTAATTAGGGGCAAATTGCTATACTGGCAGCAACACGGTAATCTTTGTAATGCCTTTCTGAAGCAGTCTTACCAACCCCTAACTCATAGGTGAGAATTGGAGACTGGGAGAAATGAAATAATTGTCAAAAGGTCATTCCGGTAGAAAATAACCAAGCTGTATGCATGTATGAGATTGACTCCAGAGGCTAAACTTGTGCCACTATAGTACAGGACTCTCTTTGTTTCTTTTCTCTGGTACTAACAATGCTTTGCATGCAGACACCATCATGTGTAGAGGTTACTAAATGCCAGGGACATTTTGTAAGTATTGGCTACTTAAGTCAAGTCTACCTGCTGTTACACAACACAACTTTACTGTGCGGTTTCTCTCACTTGAACTTCAGTCCTCACTCCCAGTTTTTCTTTCTACTTAATTATATTAACTTACATGTCTTTGGAATGTCCTGTGCTGATAAGAGGAGTTTCTAGATTCCTACTGTATTGATTCTGACTGACAGATAAGTATGGTGACATTGTAAATGCCCTGTTCTAGTAGTAAATTTTAGGTAAGTGGTCTCGGTCAAACTACCAGTTTTGTAAAGAATCAAGGACTATGTGTACATTCTGACTATTTCCATCCTTCATTTTGCATATTGCTTTTTTTTTTTTTTTTTTGCTTTTTGGGTCACACCCGGCAATGCTCAGGGGTTTCTCCTGGCTCTTCACTCAGGAATTACTCCTGGCGGTGCTTGGGGGACCATATGGGATGCTGGGGATAGAACCCAGGTCGGCTGCATGCAAGGCAAATGCCCTACTCGCTGTGCTATCACTCCAGCCCCGTCTTAAGCATTTTTCTGGTAACACTTCATTGAGATCTTTCTAGAGTCCAAGTCAAGAGACATTTTAAAGAAAATCTTAATCTTAAAGTTTTATTTATTTATTTATTTATTTATTTATCTATCTATTTATTTATTATTCACTCACTCTCGCATTTATTTATTTATTTATTTATTTATTTATTTAGCTTTTTGGGTCACACCTGGCAATTCTCAGGGGTTTCTCCTGGCTCTGCACTCAGGAATTACTCCTGGCTGTCCTCGGGGGAACATATGGGATGCCGGGGATCGAACCTGGGGCGGCATGGGCCGGCCGCGTGCAAGATAAATGCCCTACCTGCTGTGCTATCGCTCCGGTCCAAGTTTTATTTATTTTTTATGGGGTAAAGCACACCTGGCACTCCATACTGTCTCTCTGGCTCAAAGTTGTATTCTTTTGCCCAATAAAAGTTTGATTTGCCCTTAATAGAATTGGATATTTGGGGGCCGGAGCGACAGCACAGTGGGTAGGGTGTTTGCCTTGCATGGTTCGGTTCGGATCCCCGGCATCCCCACATGGTCCCCAGAGCACTGCCAGGAGTAATTCCTGAGCGAAGAGCCAGGACTAACCCCTGAGTGTCGCAGGTGACTGCAAAAAGCAAAAAAAAAATGTAGTATTGGATTTTTAAGGCAATTATCTTGTTGGGTGAATTTTGTACATTTTTTTAAAATTTAGTTTATTTATTTATTTATTTATTTATTTATTTATTTATTTATTTATTTATTTGTTGGGTCACACCCGGCGACGCTCAGGGTTACCCTGGCTGCACTCAGGAATTACTCCTGGCGGTGCTCGGGGACCATATGGGATGCCAGGATTCGAACCGGCCGGCACAGGCGGCCGTGCAAGGCAAACGCCCTACCCGCTGGGCATCGCCGCCCTATTTATTTATTTTTAATTTAGGTTTAGGGGAGGTTTTGGGCCATATCTGGGTGTGCTCAGGGCTTACTCTTGGCTCTGTGTTCAGAAATTGCTCCCTGACAATTCTATTGGACCATCTGTGATGTGGGAGATCTTAGAGGGCTGGCCACCATGCTTCACAATACTCACTGTTTGAATTTGCCCTTCATAGTATTGGATAGTACACAATACCCACTGTAATATTTCTTCAGCCCAAAAGATAAATTTAAAAGGAGTTAGTGGTAAATAACATGCACTCAATTTTTGTTCATTTAGCAGTGAGAGAGCTACTTTTATTTCATAGCAACGGGTGAAGTTGCTATGAAAAAAAGTTTCTTTTGCTACTTGAAATTCTCCCTTGTTAGTCTTGTTGAAAAGTTTCAGGCTAAACTTACTTCAGTCATGTACCTGTACTGTCTATAGAACTTAGACCTTTACTGCTGTAGAAGACCTTAGTATTAACTAATCTACTTACATTATTTTCTAGATAGGGAACTTAACCAGAGGGGAGGGTGGGGACTGAATGAGTAGGAGGGAAGGTGAGTTATGAGCCTCACCTAAGGGTATGTGATCTGTAATGCCACAAAACTGTAAATCTCCACATTCCTTCTCCCCCACTTGACCTTTTTATAAAAGATACCTGTCCTCTAATTCCAGTGCTGTTGTTGAGAATTGATTTTCTGTTAAATTTGACTTACTGAAATAGGCAAAAGTATGAAAGATTATGCTGGTGGATTTTTTTTTTTTGGCAGGGGAGTGGGGATTGGTGCCTTACCTGCTGGACTCTATTTCTCTCATCCCCAATTCAAAGGAGTCATGTGTGGTGTAGACTTTTGGAATGAACAGGGAAGATTGGAAAACTGAGCATAGGAAATCTCAGGCCATTTGTAACTTTTCAGTGAAACCTAGGGTTCTTTTTGTGATGCTCAGGAATTACTTCTGGCTCTGCACTCACGAGTTACTTCTGGCGGTGCTCAGGGAACCATATAGGATAGAACCCAGGGATAGAACCCAGGACAGCTTGTGTAACGCAAAGCCCTACCCATTGTACTGAAGGCCCTAACTTGGCCTTCAGTAAATTCTTATTCCTTTTCCCATTTAGTTTGCTACCTTACTAAGACAGTTTACTAGACCTTGGCTATGAGACTGAAAAAGTAGAAGGGTGTGAAGACATTAAGAAGTGTTTAGGGAGATAATACATCTGGGTATAGATGCAAAAACCTTTTTCCCAAACCCATGGATTTTTCTCCATAAATGGTAAAATTATCATCTTTCAAATGTCATTGGATTCACTCAGGAGTGACAAATAAATGTTCATTATGTCACTGGTTTTTAAGATTTTCCTTGTCGTACTTCCAGTTAGGATCAACTTCATGACCTTGCACACATTTGGGAATGTGTGCAGCCACATGCTTTTGATCCCTTATCCTTAATTCTTACTTCTAATAGCATGTACTGAGAAATCAAAGACTTCATTATTAAAGTTAAGATGGTTAATTTTCTTTTTTTTTGTTAACTTTCATATTAGTATTTTTTAGCTGAATTAGGACAGTATGGAAACAATACATAAAGAAATGTAAGTCTTTCTGAAACAAAAAGAATAGATCATACACACTGACAGGCGGGGATACTAACCACTATACTAATGAGGAGTTGGTAGGTCATACACTGTAAAGTTTCACATTGAAATCTAAAGATTTAGTCATGCCTAACTTCCAAGATGATTAGAAAGAGTGAGAAATGAAAAGAAAGGGGAAACGCGATTACCATTCTGTGCATTGAGAAGTTAAGCTACTGTTACCAAGATACAATGACTTATTGTCTAGATCTTGAGGTCCAAGTTCTCAAGAGAACTTTAAGTTTATGTAGCATGAGCACATGACCCATGGATATTATTTGTAATTTTTTTTTTGCTTTTTGGGTTACACCCGGCAATACTCAGGGGTTTCTCCTGGCTCTACACTCAGGAATTACTCCTGGCGGTGCTCGGGGACCATATGGGATGCCAGGTATTGAACCTGGGCCAGCATGGGTCGGCTGCATGCAGGGCAAATGCCCTACCCATTGGGCTATCGCTCCGCCCCGCAGAGGGTAAGCAGGCCTCGTACAAGGCAAACGCCCTACCTGCTGGGCTATCGCTCCCGCCCAATTATTTTAATTTTCCAAGTAATTATTTTTGATAGACCTAGTGATTCGCATTTAGTAACAGCCACATATTTAGGTGGGTAGGGGTGGCTCTTTGGGGCATGCCTAGCAGTACCTGAACTACTTTTGGCAGTGTTCAGGGCATCATGTGGTGTTTGGGACTTAGCCAGGGGTTGGCTGTGTGTAAGGTGAGCACCTTAATCCCTGCACAGTCTCTACTCAACATGTGTGCTTTTTTTTTTTTTGCATTTTGGCTCACTCCTGGTGATACTCAGGGATAACTCCTGGGTTTACACTCAATAATTAGCTGAGAGAACCAAATGGGATGCTGGGGATTGACCCTGGGTTGGCTGCATGCAAGGCAAATGATCTTACTCCATGTACCACTGCTCCAGCCCTCAACCTGTGTTTCAAAATATAGATCCTATATTTGGACTAGTATTTGAAAGTCCAGAAGGAATCTTACTTTAAGGTTGAGGAAACCTCCAAAAGGAGAAAATAGTAGTTTTAATTTTCCCAGACTTTCTTAGATTCCCATGCAAAATTTCTGACTCTCAGGGGTTATTCCTGGCTCTGCACTCAGGAATTAATCCTGGCAGTGCTTGGGGAACCATGTGGGATGCCGGGAATCAAACCTGGGTTGGCCATGTGCAAGGCAAACACCCTACATGCTCTGGCCCCTAGTTATTTGGTTTTATCAAATCAGCGAGAGAAACTTACTTTTTTTTTGGAGGGGTTGTGGTTTTGAGCCTCAACAGGCTGAACTTGGGCTTACTCTTGGCTCTGCACCCTCACTCAGGGTCATACCTGGAGGTGCTGGGGAACCATAAGTGGTGCCAGGAATTAAACTCAGGTTAGCCACGAGCGAGGCAAGTATCTTATCCACTATATTCTCTCTCTCTGGTCCCAACAAGAGAAGCTTTGCTGAGTAATGCTGAAAACATGATAGCATGTATTTGCACTTTTTTTTTTGAGGTGTCTGGTGTTGAACTCAGGGTCCCACACAAGCACCTATCTCTAAGACACATCTGACCCCTTACTTTAGTTTTGGCATGGTTAGGGTGTGGAGAGTACATATTGTAAGAAATAAAAAAAAGCCACTCAAGCTGCCTTAAACATAGGGTATTTATTGGTTCATAAGTAAAATCTTATAGGTTGGTGGGGTTCAGGTGAGGTGCACCCAGGGCTCCAGGTTTTTTAATGTCTTTTCCTTAGTGGGATCCCTCTCCTTTTCAGTTTTGTTTTCAGTCTGTTTTTTCATATTGTATTATAGCTGCCAAAACAAAAGCAAATACTGTTACCTGATTTTTTTGATCATATCTAAAGTGCAAGGCAAACGCCCTACCCGCTGGGCTATCACGCCGGCCCCTGATTTTTTGATCATATCTAAAGTTAGTTTAACTGCTCTACCATACCTGCTATATTATTGTTCTGGCCCGCTCCTTCTCCTTTTGACCTGTTTGAGAGTTCTTCTAGTCCCCATTTATCTGCTGCCTCTTATTTTATTACTTACATTAAGATCTCTTTCCTTATATCTGTACCAGTCTGTTCCCCTTATCTTGCTCTTGTGCTTTGCAAAACATCAGCCCTGATTAATATGATTTGCTGCTTCTGATTTTCTAGCAGGAAAAAAACTATTATGGTATCACTTTAAATTTTTTTTTTTTTTTTTTTTTGTGGGTGGGGTCACACTTGGCAATGCTCAGGAGTTACTCCTGGCTCTGCACTCAGGAATTACTTCTGGCAGTTCTCGGGGACCATATGGGATGCTGGGGATTGAACCCAGGTCAGTTGCATGCTAGGCAAAGGTCCTGCCTACTATACTATTGCTCCGGCCCCACTTTAAATTTCTGAAACAATGAAGTGAAGAAGGATTATTCAGATTTTCTCCCCCATCCTTGAAATGACCTTTGCCAAAGTCATTTATGATTTCTGTGTCCTTAAATCTGTTCCCATCTCTTATGTAATTCATAGCATTTAGCCTGTCTCCAGTCTTCCTTTATGAGCCACTTACTTTGTCTTCCTCAGTGATCTCTCCGAGTGGGCTTGGGGAACCATAAGTGATGCCGGGAATTGAATTCAGGTCTGCTGTGTGCAAGTCAGGTTCTGACCCACTGTGCTATGCCTTTAGCCCTTTCCTGCACTTTTCTTGTGATTACCAGCATGGCATCCATAGTAAAACAAAAGAAAGATCAAATAGAAACAATAGAAGCATAATATTGTAATAAGTGTCCGTTTGTCTTCCAAGAAATCATATTCTTTGGGTTTCTTTCTTTTCTATTGATGTCCTTGTTGGTATCTCCTTGGGATCACATGTTTATTCCTGTTATTTTCCTGACTGTTTCTCTTTTCTTTTTTTGTTTTATGACTACATCAAATTGTGCTCAGGGCTTACTCCTAGGTCTGTGCTCAGGAGTCAACTCCTGGTGGTGCTCATACCATATGGGATGCTGGGGACAGAAACTGCATAGGCTGATTGCAGGCTATTCTATCCACTCATCTCCTGAATTAATCTCCTTTTCCTGTCTCACAGGGAGACAAGTGCTATCTGCCCCCCAGAGTTTATACTTTGAGATAATTGAACTCTGTGTGTGTGTGTCTATGTGTGACTGTGTGTTTGCCTCAGACCACTTGTTTTTGAGGGGGTGAATGGGGTGGGAGGAAGTAGGGTTGGTTTGGACCAGAACTGGTGATGCTCAAGGCTACTTCTGGCTCTGCACTCAGAAATCACACTGGGCTTGAAGCGATCCATGGGTCATTTGGAATGCCTGAGTCAGCTGCATCCAAGGCAAATGCCCTACCCGCTGTCCTATGGCTCTGGCCCTCCTCAGACCACTTTTGACTTGCTTTTTTAAAAAATGTTTTTTGTGATTAAAAAAAAACAAAACAGGTTTATTCAGGTGCTAACTGGTGGGCAGGTTTACTCAGGTGAGACTGGTGGACCTGTTTCCTCCCAAATCTTCTTGCTTTCACCCTGAATTTTATACAGACAGTGGAGGAAGGAGGCAAGCAGATGGTGGAGGCTGGGGGTCTATCCATAGCATTCTGCTGGTGGCGGGGTTTGACCAAATAATGAAACATAATGGTTTGTTCTTCCTAAGACTCAAGGAAACGTTGCTGACAGTTATCAGTCTTCAGAGACTGAAAAAAGCCAGTAGAGACCAGACGTCTTTATTTGTTCTTTTCCTGTTCTGACTTGCTTTTTGCCTCCTACTGGTCTTTGCTTATCACTCTTCTCAGGATGACTTCCTAGAGTTTTTCCAGACATAAAGGTAACTTTATGGTACTATCACCATCCAATATAATATATACCCTTATTTGCTTACAAGAGCCCAAGTTCCTTGAAAGAGTTGTTATTATTATTGTTTTGTCATTCTTTCCACAAAGGCAGCATTACCCCCCTATCTCTCCCTTCTTACTCATTGTTTTAGCATCCATAATAGGGCTAAGGGAAAGTTTTAATAAGTGAACTTAGGTCAAATGATTGGATGGACCAATGACTTCATGGATGGGCAAGTTAAGGGCTCAGAGCATCAGCCGTGCCTGGTGTTCTCAGCCCCTCAGAGTCTCCACTCAGAATCAGGAGACCCCACTGAGCTCTTCGTAGAGAAGAAAGAAGAATTTGTTTTTAACTGACATCATCAACTATTTCTCATCATTTGATTCACCTTTTCCCTCCATTTTGTTTTTTCTTCTTTTTTTTTTGGGGGGTCACACCTGGCATTGCTCAGGGGTTACTCCTGGCTCTGCACTCAGGAGCTACTCCTGGCAGTGCTCTGGGGACCATATGGGATGTCGGGGATCGAACCCAGGTCAGCGGCATGCAAGGAAAACGCCCTACCCACTGTGCTATCGCCCAGCCTCCTTTGCCCTCCACTTTGCCACCCCTTCTTCCCCCCCCTGGTGATTCCCCATGTTTCTGAGAATGAATTTGTGTCAGTCTTTGTAATTCTCATTCCAGACATTTGCTTACCCTGGGAGAATCCCCATTACTAGCAGAATGGATCACTATTCCCTATTTTTAGGAAAGATTTGATACAGTAACTTTACAAAAGATAGCCATAGTTTTTAAACTTGTTAGTGGGCTGTCATTCTCTGCGTAAGCAGAACACAAAGGAAAGCTGTCTGGCCTCACGGTGAAAATGGTTGTGACCAGACAAAAGGCCTTCTCTGAGGAGGGGAGTAGTTTCTCAAGCACTGTGGACTGTGCTGGAAAGGACATAATGTGTCAAGCAACACATTCTTGGTTCTTGTTTCTGATGAATGTAGGAAAACTGGGCTCAAACTACAAGAGGTTTGGCCTCTGGAAAGTGCCACAACAACTTGTCCCCAGACATAATCCTTCTTATTTCACACTACTTTTGTTCAGGGACTCCATAAGCACTACGACCAAATACTTTATAGACAAAAGGAAAACTCAGTTATACACCTGGAAGACAAGGTGGGGAAATGAATTAAACAGTTACTGCTAATGCTTTTTTGGAGGACTTTCTGAAAGTCAGGTGGTTCTAAGGTGTTTCACAGGTATTGGATGACTTACTTCATTGCAGTTCTGAATTTGATAGATAAAAGAGCAAGGATTCATGACTGGAATCTAGAGCCTCAGTCTTTCCTTTGATCATAGTGGAGCACTAGGGAGGTAATACCTCTTCTGGGCTTGAGATCGGCTTTTCTCTTGGGTGGAGCTCTTGATGAGCTGTGCAGTCCGGATGTTGAAAATTGCTGCCATCCTGGTGTGGGGCTCCTCTGGCTTCTTCCGAGGCTCTATTGGGATGGCGGGCCAGGGCCAGAGCTCGCCCTCCCTCGTGGATGCCTCATGATCAGTGGAGCACAGGGAGAGCCGGTAGCAGCTCTGCTCTGGGGGTACAGCTCAGTGGTAGAGCATTTGATTGTAAGCCTACCAATAATTCCATAAAAATTTATCAGTTTAGGTAAGGATGAGAGGAGGCTTTTGGATTTAATATGTGACAGTAATTTTTTTCAGAGCACAATGATGACTATTAATTGGAATAGTCTGATGACTATTAATAAAAAATACTGTGTTATTCTCTGTATTTTGGACAACCCTCAGCAGTACTCAGGAATTTCTCCTGGCAGTGATCAGGGGGCCATATGGTGGCAGGGATATTGCACGTGGGTCTCCAGTGTGCGATTTCTGTGCTCAGCCCATTGAGCCATCACTCTGGCCCAGGATATTCTCATTTTTCTTTTTTAGTTTGTAAAAAAAAATCAAATGAATGAAGCAAGATAACATTTTTGAAATCAATTGCTAAATGGTTAATTTTTATATACCTATCTTTCCAGTTCACTTCTGACAGAAAAAAAATTTACTTCTTCCCTAATTTTTGATGCAGTGAGGTGTTGAAAGAATTTGCTAAATAATCATTGGAGGCAAAGATTCTAGTGCAAAACAAAAGTGCATGGTTTAAAAATTGAAAGTTTTAATTTGAAGAAAGTGAAACTTGGTTGTAGTCTGTGAATAATTAAACCCAACAGAGAGGATAAGAGAAAATTCAGGGTTGAACGAAATGGGATTTCAGTGAAGACAGTTGCATGTCGCATTGAGTGCTTTCATTTCCTTCCTTGTTAGGCAAATATTAGTGGTCTTTCATAGTTGCTGTTGATTGTCAATACATTCAAGAAAATCCCACTGTAATTAATTTCGTTTTCAAGCATTTTTCTGTGACTGAAGGCAAGAGAAAGTAAAGGAACACAAGTAGGAGTTTCATTACGGCTCTGTTGTTCCCTTTAGCCCCAGGATTTGCTACAGTGGCCTGGGGCTTGGGTCTGCTCCAGTCTTCTGAGACTATGGATGTGTTGGTAGATTGATCAAAGACACTCAGTTCTATTTTTCTTGCATGAAACCTTGCATTAAACCAGTAGATCGACCAATGGTCAGTCTTGTTCCTCCAGATGTGGATGAGAAAGAGACACATCAGAGAAATCTTATTTTCTTGACAGGGCTTGTTTTTTCACATTCTTTATCTTCTTGTCAACTTCTCCCCAATTTTCCCCTTTTTTTTTTTTCCTTTTTTTCTTTTTTGGGTCACACCCGGCAATGCTCAGGGGTTTCTCCTGGCTCTGCACTCAGGAATTATTCCTGGTGGTGCTCGGGGGACCATATAGGATGCTGGATGAGCCGGTGCATGCAAGGCAAATGCCCTACCCGCTGGGCTATCGCTCCGGCCCCACCCCCTTTTTTTTTCAAAGGGGGAAATTGACAGGCAGTAAGGGCACTTTGGCTGTGGGACTAGTGTTGGAATATTTATTGACTACCTGAAACAACTGTGAACAACTTTGTAAATCACGGTGTTTAAATAAAGTTTAAAAAATAAGTTCCTATTGGATGTCTGAAACTGAATCATGAATAACTTTGTAATTTCATGGTGAATAACTGTTAAAAAAAAAGAAAAAAAGATTCCTGGAACTGGAGCAATAGTATAGCAGGGAAGGCTTTTGCCTTGCATGTGGCTGACCCAGGTTTGATCCCTGTCATCCCATATGGCCCCAAGAGCACTGCCAGGAGTAATTCCTGAGTGCAGAGCCAAGAGTAACACTTAAGCATCACTGGGTGTGACCCAAAAAAGCCAAAAATTTTTCTGATTACTTTTTAAATATTTAAAAAATGGCACTAAGGTTATGTCAGCCTCTTCAATGGGACCATCTGTAAAAGAGATTGGAATTCACAAAGAAAACACGAGAACTCTCTTTGAAGAGACAGAAATTTAACATTTTACCCACTTGACACCAGGGAAATGATTAGTTATGTCTTCAGAAAAGATTAAGTCAGTGTAGTTAATCAGGTGACTTATACCAATTAACTCTTTGGCAACAATTTCCATCAATTTTGTGAATAAATGACTGAATTGGTAATCTTTGCTCCTGAGATTAATCTTTGCTCCTGAGATTAATGATCAGTCACAGGTTGCTTTCCTTCACTACTCTCCTCCTTACTACTTCCTCTTGTAAGAAGAGAGATATTATTTGTTTGCTTATTTGTTTCTGGGTCACACCTGGTGATGCTCAGGAGTTACTCCTGGCTCTGCACTAAGGTCCTATATCTGGCAGTGCTCCCTAGAGCATATAAGATGCCAGGGATTGAACCTGGGTTGTCCACATGTAAGGCAAGCACTTAACCCACTATATCTCTCTCAGGTCCCAAGAAGAGAGATAGTAAGCTCATTCTTGTTTGAGGGGAACATATCAAGATAACGTTTAATACTGGGTTTTAGAAAAAAAGTCATGTCAGAAGACAATTTTTGCTTATTCATCTTACATTTTTTTTCTTTTTGGGTCACACCCAGCAATGCTCAGGGGTTACTCCTGGCTTTTCGCTCAGGAATTACTCCTGGCAGTGCTCGGGGACCATATGGGATGCTGGGGATTGAACCCAGATCAGCCATGTGCAAAGCAAAAGCCCTACCCACTGTGCTATAATTTCAGCCCTCATTTTAGAATATTTTTCAACAATGATTTAGGAAAAAAAAATTTTTTTTGTCGCACCTGGCAATGCTCAGGGGTTACTCCTGGCTCTCCACTCAGGAATTTCTTCTGGCGGTGCTCAGGGGACCATATAGGATGCCTGGGATTTAACCTCGACTGGCCGCATGCAAGGCAACGCCCTACCCACTGGACTATTGCTCCAGCCACGAAAATTAATAGGTATATTGCCCTTGACAATATTAAAAGATATGGGGCTGGAGCAATAGGGACAGCGGATAGGGTGTTTGTCTTGCATGCAGTCAATCCGGATTTGATGCTTGGCATCCCATCTGGTCCCCGAGCACTGCCAGGAGTGATTTCTGACTGCAGAGCCAGGAGTAACCCCTGGGCATTGTGGGGTGTGACCCAAAACAGCAAAAAAAAAAAAAAGATATTGTGACTAGTAAGTGATGATAAACTTTAAAAAATTATCTTTTGACTTTTTTCTAAGTTAAATTTAGGATACAATAAAGTGAAATAGAGCTTGACTTTTAGCTAGACATAAACTGTTTCCCCCAATTTTTTGTGCCAAACTTGGAAGTGCTAAGGAACTTCTGTGTTCAGGGATCACTTGTGGTGGTGTCTGGACTATGTGGTACTGGGATTTCAACCTGGGCTTTTGGGATGCAAGGCAAAACCTTTAACTCCCTGTATTCTATCTGTCCTCAATTTTGCTAATTTTAGGAATATTTATTATAAAAATTTACTCTTGAAATTCTATTAAGTTTTGGTCCTTGGCAAAGTATTTGAATAATAACAATGCATTACATTCCACACTTTCAAGTATAGAATTCTATTGTGTTTTCTGAAAGGCATTGAATACTCAAGGGATTTACACTATGGGATAGATAATACACAGTTGATTAGCATTGCTTGAAGAACTATTAAAATTTAATAGTTAAAATTATCTTTAACTTTTGAGCACTTGGTATATATTTACATCTTTGCAGAATTTTTCTGCTATAATTATCAGTTGAAGCTCTGTCAGGCAAGCAAAAAATTTGGGCTCTTTCTAGTATTACAGAGATAAGAGCTCTGGCTATACCCCTTCTGTTCCTTTTCCACCTGTCACAGAACCCCCAATTTCCAGGGTCTGCCCTGGACATAGTGTCGAATTGCTTCTGATGTGGTGCAGTGGGTGATGTTGGATGTTGGTATGGGCGACTGGCCTGCCATCTCTGAGATTTGTTTTCTTTCTTTCTTTTTTTTCTGGGGAGGGATGTTAGTAATTTCTGCCTAGCAGATTCCTGGGACTATTTAAAATATATTGTGAAAAAGAAAGTCCTGGCACTTTCAATATAGATTGGGCCCCCAGGAACCTGAAGCTGAATCTTTCATAGTTGACCAACTCTTGGTTAGGTCAATGCTGCTGAGCAGCCACCATGCTGTGGTCTTTGAAATAAAGCAACCACATGTCAGATTTTATCCATAGAACTGACTGTGGGAATTTTTTCCTTAAGTTTTTAAACAAGGCGAAGCTAATAGTAAGGAACTATTAGAAATAAAGCAACCACATGTCAGATTCTATGTATTGAACTTCCCATGGGGAAAAAGTTGTTTTCCTTTTTTCAAAAAGATGAAACTATAGTAAGAAAGCAGTAGAACCAAGCTTCATTAGCTGTGGGCAATGGACCCATGTGAGGTTATACAATAAAGTGGGTGCCATAAACCAACCTTGATTTTGAATAAAGTTGGTTATCAGTAAATGTTTGATTTTTTTTTATCCTATTTTGTGTTCTATCTTGCTGGGTTGTAAACAAACTTCTTGGGCAAAATGCAGTCAGGAATGGAGGAAGTTTTAAGAAGCCTTGCTTAGGAAGACAGGCCTTATAGGCTACCTTTCCACCAACAAAGAGCTGGTCCTTTCCCTCGGAGGTCATGAAATCACAAGTCTAAAATGTCATGTTACAGATAATTAAAAATTCTCAATGGATCCATTTACTTTTTATTGCTTTTTGGGTCATACCTGGCAATACTCAGGGATTACTGCTGGCTCTCCACTCAGTAATTACTCCTGACAGTGCTAGGGGGACCATGGGATGCTGGAGATAGAACCCGATCGGTCACATGCAAGGCAAATGCCCTACCCGTTGTACTATCACTTCCGACCCTCAATTTACTTTTTAATGTCTTTCAGAAGTGCCTCTATGAAGTTAGTCTTCTGAGAGCCTACTAATGATCCTTAACTCTAAGAATAAGGTGGGATCATGAATCTAAGTGGTGTACATGTTTATCTTCTAGAGCAAGAGAGTTTCCAGAGAGCAGAATACATTAGGAGAGCAACCGTAAGGTTTGTTAGAGGTTTGAGGTGGAATATGTAAGATGTTTATAATGTTCACTATCACTATCACTATCTTCCCGTTAATCATCTATTTGCTAGAGCGGGCACCAGTAACATCTCCATATGTCCTGTCTCATGCTAATAGAACCCAAAGGCATCCTCTTGCTCCAGGAACATAAAGAGCCTCAAACAGTTGTATTAGGTCATGGGAATGACCTAATATAAATGTTACTGGTATTTGGCATATCAAACACTACACGAGCAGCTTGCCAGGCTTGCCGTGCGGGTGGCATACTATTGTAGTCACCTCTAAATAAAGCATTTATTGATAAACCTGCGCGGCCGCTAGCGCCAGCAGCCGGGCTGTGATAGTTTGGTCTGCTGGGTGGAGTTGTGACAAGAGGGAAGTCCGGATGTGGAAAATGGCGGGCCCCATGGAGTAGGGGAGGGTGGTCTGGCTTGTTGTGAGGCTCAGCTGGGGTGGCAGGCCAGGGCTAGAACCCACCATGCCTCCTGGGTGCCTCACGAGCAGCTGGGCACAGGGAGAGCAAGTAGCAGCTCTGCCCCATGTCTGAGAGTCTCTGGTTCAGCATATCTGGGCCGGATTGAAAAAAAACTGCTGCAGGGTGGCTGTTGATGAACCGGGCTGTGATAGTCTGGTCTGCTGGGTGGAGTTGTGACGAGAATGTTATCTATGAATATTATCTCATTTATATATAATATATAATTACCTATGCTATATAAATTATAATATATTGTTTATGGTATTTTCTTATTACATGAAAAAAGAGAAATGCCAACAAGGAGTTCAACAGATGAAGTTATCAAGTTCAGTTTGGTTAGTGATCGCTGACAACATTATCATTTATTCTGCCATCATTTACTGAGAGTTGATTGTACCTAGACCTGGAGACACTGAGTAAGACTTTTTTTTTGTTTTGCTTTTTTGGGGTCATACCTGACAATGGTCAGGGGTTACTCCTGGTGCTGCACTCAGAAATTACGGCTGGTGGTGCTCAGGGGACCATATAGGATGCTGGAGATTGAGTGTTTATTTTTTTGGGGGTCACGCACAGCTATGCTCAGAGGTAACTCCTGGCTCTTCACTCAGGAATTACTCCTGGCGGTGCTCGGGGACCATATGGGATGCCGAGGATCACTGCATAAAGGCAAATGCCCTACCCACTGTGCTATCTCTCTGGCTCCTGATGCCAGAGATTGAACCTGGGTCCAGCTGCATGTAAGGCAAATGCCCTCCCTGTTGTGCTATCGCTCCCGTCCCATGAGTAAGACTTTTTTTTGTTATTTTTGTTTTTTGGGTCACACCCGCGATGCTCAGGGGTTACTCGTGGCTCTTTGCTCAGGAATTACTCCTGGCAGTGCTCAGGGGACCATATGGGATGCCAGAGATCGAACCCAAGTCGGCGCGTGCAAGGCAAATGCCCTACCTGCTGTGCTATTGCTCTGGCCCCAAGTAAGACATTTTTATGTAACAATCAATTATGTTACTTGGTAAGAGATGCTGTTACAACAGTAGAAGTGAGGCCAAGTTGAGGTCAATATGGGGCAAGGGCCAAGGCCACCCACATCCCACAGATTTGCCATTAGAAATGAATCTTGAAGGAGGCTATATCAGTAGAAATTGGAGTTAGAGAGTCAGGTCATAGAGGAGTTAAGCTGTGAAGCTTAATGGTTGTTGCCTTTGAAGATTTTTTTTTTCTAAAGAGAAAAATGTAACTTGAAAAATACAATGACCCGACGCCTCCTTTATTGAGGTAATACTTGCAGCATTACGGTATTGAGGAAGCCCATAGACCAGTTAAGTGAGAGGGTTACTGTAGTGATGAGTCACAGGTGATGAAGGCCTGAACTGTGAAGAGGAGAGGATGACACGGAGGAGGCTTTATTTGTTGTATTTTTTTTGATGTGTTTTCTCTCTTGTGCATTTTCATACTCTTTTCTTGGAATAGGATATGAACTTGGGGGGCAGGAGAGATAGTGCAATGGGCAGGACGTTCACCTTGCATGGGATACCCAGAATGATCCCCTGAGCCCTTCCAGGAGTGATCCCTGACTGCAGACTCAGGAATAAACTCTGAGTGCCTCCAGGTGTGGGCCTCTCCCCACTCCAAAAGGAATCTGAGAGAATATGAGCCTGGTAAAATGAAGTTTGTTTCCATATTTCAATGACTACTAAGGGAATTGAAGTCAAATGAACCTGTAAACTTTTTATGGAAGAATGAAATTTAAGGGTAATTCTTATTTTGCTTTTTTTGGGGGTCACAGCTTATGATGCTCAGGGGTTACTCTTGGCTCTGCACTCAGGAATTACTCCTGGTGGTGCTCAGGGGACCATATGGGATGCCGTGTTTGCTGTTTGCAAGGCAAGTGCCCTACCCTCTGTGCTATCTCTCTGGCCCTTGTGAGGGTGGTTCTTAACCGTTTCCCCTCTTTTAATGAGGAAGTGATGAATCATGTGTTGTCTGACTAACTTCCCAGAGCTTCGGGCTTAAGGGATCTTCCATTTCTCAGCCCAAAGCAGCTGGTCCTTGGGCTCCTGGGAAAGACTCTGCTTTGGGTGCGACTTGCTTTCTGCTCCCTCAGTCCTGCCGTCTGAACACATCCATGTGTAGATTGAGTGCCCGGAAAGCTTGTACAGCCAAGGTCTATTGGTAATGTCATTTCGTTCTTTCTTTCTTTTTTTAAATTTTGGATTTTTGGTCCACACATGCTGTGCTTAGGGATTACTCCTTTTTTTTTTTAACTGAACCACCATGAGATACATGAGATACGTCCAGTTCAAGATTGGGCTTCAGTCACACAGTGTTCCAGCACCGTCCCTTTACCTGCACATTTCCCACCGCCAGTTTCCCTCCTCTGACCCGCATCCCCAGCCCACCTCTGCACAGCGCTTCCCCTCCCGCTCACTCTCTCTTTCCTCTTGGGTGTTACGGTTTGTAGTAAGGCACTAAAAGGTTATCACATATCCCTTTATCTATTTTCACAATTCAGTTCTTGTCCAGAGTGACCATCTCCAACTGTCATTGTCATAGCCTTCCCCTCTCTATCCTAACTGCCCTCCCACTTCACCCTTCGCACATACACTTGTGACAAGCTTCCAACTGTGGGCAAGTCCTCCTGGTTCTCGTTTCTACTGTCCTTCGGTAATAGTCTCATACTTTGCGTTGTGTATCTCGAGGCTTAATCTTGACTGTGGACTCAGGGGTCACTCCTGCAGTTTTCAGGGTGTTTTGTGGTACTGGGGATGGAACTGAGGTGGGTAGTATGCAGGGCGAGTGCCCTACCCACTGTACTACCTTTTCAGCTCTGGAGATAATCCTTTAAAAATTGAATCTCCAAGAGCCTTCCAGACATTTTTCCAAGAAAATTCTTGACCACTTGATCACTTTATATCCCATTATTCATCTATTTGCTCGAGTGGGCACCAGTAACATGTCCATTTGACCCTATCATGTGCCAGTGTAGCCCAATGGCTCTTTTCCCAATGGGAAAATGACTATTTTTCCAAGAAAATTACCAAGTATTTTCCTGATAATCAATTTGACTTGATTGTTATGATGTAAGCCTGGAAACCCAGAATTATCAGAACATAGCAATAAGGTTTCAAGAAATGTGACTTCTCTAATCTCCATGGTTAAGAATAATGGATTATTTACTCTTTCACTCCGGATATTGCCCGCTTCACTGTAAGTGCCATCATTTACTGTTTCACTCTGGATATTGCCCACATCACTGTAATGTGCCATTATTTATTGTTTTCACTCTGGGTATTGCCCACATCATTGTAATGTGCCATTATTTGCTGTTTCACTCCGGTATTGCCCACTACACTGTAATGTGCCATTATTTACACGTGCTTAGCTTTTGATGTGTAGTTTTATTAAATACATACTGAAGGTATTAAAATGCAGTGATCAATCAATTATAATAGGAAAAAGAGAAATACAAATAGTATTCCATCTCAGATTATATCTTCTGGAAACATTTCTCTTCCAGTTCAGTTGATATTGAACATTTAAATAATCACCCTAAAGTGTTTAAAATATGAAAAGTATTTTAAATTTGTTTAAAATTAGGGCAATTTTATGGATTAGGTAACACCAATAGGCAGATGGTGCTTCATAAATGTCTGGTCATTTTAATTGTTTGGGTGGAGTTACTTGTTGGCTTTATAGAGGATGCCCTGATTATGCAAATTTGAATTTTTGAAATCAGGCCTACTCCTGACTCTGCTCAGAGATCTCTCCTGGCAATGCTCTAGGGACCATATATGTATTGAGGATCAAACCTGGTCTGACCCCATACAAGGCCTTAACGTACTATCTCTGCAGCCCAACATCTTGTATTTTTAGTGCTTGTGGCAGTAATACAGGAGGAGGAACAGGAATCTTTCCTGGAAGTACCTAATACTTCCTCCTCTTGTGCTGATCCCAGTTAGTTCCCTCTGCAAGCATAGGAAGCCCTTAGACTCACTTGTTTTAGAACCACTTCTTGGAGTTTTAATGTGCTTTCCTCCAGGGCCTCTCTTGCTCTCTGATGACTGTTATTGGATACTTTCTCACAGCTCTTATCATCCATGAATTAGAATTATTTATATGTATATTTTATCTCTTCCTCCAGAAAAGAACCATGAATACTGAAAGTTAGTATGCCTGCCTCCTCTGGTCTCCAGGGTCTAGCACGTGCCATGCATAACTTAAGAAATTGGTTAATGGAACAGAAAGAGAAAGGGAAAGAAATAAAGAACCTGCCATGGAGGCCGGCTGGGGAAGGGGGAGGGAACTGGGGACGTTGGTGGTAGGAGATGGGCACTGGTGGAGGAATGGGTGCTGGAACACTGTATGACCAAAACCCAAATATGAACTTTTTAATTGTATATCTTTGTAATTGTATATCTCACAGTGGTATAATAAAATACTTTAAAAAATAAATAAAATTATGATAAGTAAAAAAAAAGAAATTGGTTAATGGGGGCCAGAGCAATAGCACAGTGAGAAGGACATTTGCTTTGTACGCTGCCGACCTGGGTTCGATGCCAGGGATTGAACCCGGGCCGGCCCCGCGTAAGGCAACGCTCTACCCACTGGACTATCGCTCCAGCCACGAAAATTAATAGGTATATTGCCTATATTGACCATGACAATATTAAAAGATATGGGGCTGGAGCAATAGCACAGCGGATAGGGCGTTTGTCTTGCATGCAGTCAACCGGATTTGATCCTTGGCATCCCATATGGTCCCCTGAGGACCGCCAGGAGCAATTCCTGGGTGCAGAGGCAGGAGTAACCCCTGAGCTTGCTGGGTGTGATCCAAAAAGAAAAAAAAAGGAGAAGTGTGAATTATATAGTAGAGCAGCCCATCACCTATGGGAGGTGAACTTCTCTTCCAGAAAGGGTTTTGTTTGGCTTAACACAAACGTTTTCCTCTCACTCTTGGGTGGCGCATCTGGTCGTTACTTCTAGTGCTATCTCCCAGGGCTCGTCTGCTTCTCCATCAATGGTCAGCAGCAGGAGGCTGTTTGGATACTCCCACAGCGCATCATCAGGAACCTAGACATCTATATTCTTGCTTTGCAACCCTCTGCTGGTGACTTCCATCTTTAAGGTTCCTCTTGTATAAAATAACCTCATTTTTGGAGGAAAGGATGGAGCAGGGAAAAGAAATGCATGCCTCCTCCCTTGAAAGGGAGCACCCATTTCTTAGAAGTGCTATACAACATTACTGTTGATCAAAACTTAGTCCCCTGACCATACTTAGAAATCTGGGATATATCACATTTTAGTTGAGCACACTGTGCACCTAAATATGAGATTCTGTTGCTAAAAAGGAACCGGGGGCGGTGGGTGGGAAATTGTCATTGAGTCACTGAGTGAGGCTGTTAAGGAGGGCCACGATAGTCCTCTGCATAGATGGCAGGAGAGGATGAAAAAATGTGTGTGTGTGTGTGTGGGTGTGTGTGTGTGTGTGAGGGCCACACCTCATTGTATTAAGGCCGACTCCTAGCTTTGTTCAGGGATTACTCTGGATGGCTCAGAGGAGCATATGGGGTGCCAGGGATTAAAACTGAATTCCTTGTGCAAGACAAGTGCCCTCCCCACTTTATGATCTCTCTTGCCCCAACACTTTAAACCGTACATTCAGTTTCCAAGATCACATTTTGGTAGAGACTCAGATAATTTGCATTTGGGGAAGAGAAATAAAAGGACTAGTTATTAAAGTCTTTAAAAGCTATTATGAGTCAGAGACATAAACAGCAAAGAGAAATTCATTTATTGCATTAATTTTGAAAGCACATATGATAAATTTGTGACTTACAAGTTGTCTATATTTGTGAGTTAAGTTGTTTCTTCATTTCATTTTTCTGTGGGTGTGAGAGTATAGGGGTACTGGGTCATACCTTGTTGTGCTCAGGGTATAATCCTGGCAGGGCTCAAGAGACCATGTGGAGCCAGTGATTTAACCTGGGTAGGCAGCTTGCAAGGCAAGCACCATACCTGATGTATGCCTGCACTGTGCCGTAAGCGTGCACTTATGTACAACATAGGGAGGGTTAAGTGACTCTTGTGTTTCCCATGGAAGGAGTTCTTTGTGGGAGGTTTCAATTTTTTTCTATTTTTAAATTTTTATTATACCACCGTGAGATACAGTTACAAAGATGTTCATGTTTGGATTTCAGTCATATAGTGTTCCAGCACCCATCCTTCCACCAGTGCCAATTCCCCACCATCAAAGTCACCTGATTCCCTCCCCCATCCCCCCGGCCTGCCTCTATGGCAGGGCACTTTGCCCTCTTCTTTCTCTCTCTCTTCCTTCTCTTACACATTGTGACTTGCAATGCATACATTTAGAGGTGATTATGTGTATCTCTTTGCCTACATTCAATGCTCAGTTCTAGGTTTGTATTATCATTTATAATAATTTAGCACATTGTTCCCTCCTCTGTCTTACCTAATCTCTGACTCACACACAATTGTGGTAGATTCCACCCACTGACAAGACCTGATGATGTTTTGCTTGACCTTGGATATTGGTATCATACTTTTGTTCATTTATTTATGTATTTATGTATTTATTTATTTAAATTAAACATTTTATTATATCACCGTGAGATATACAATTACAACGTGGTTCATGTTTGGAAGTTTCGGTCACATAGTGTTCCAGCACCCGCCCTCCACCAGTGCCCATTTCCCACCACCAATGTCCCCAATTCCCTCCCTCTCCCATAGCCTGCCTAAATGGCAGGTTATTTATCTCTTTTCTCCCCCTCTCTCTCTTCCTTCTCTTACATATTGTGGGTTGCACTACATACACTTAGAAGCCATCATGTGCATTTTTTTGCCTGTATTTAGTGCTCAGTTCTATGTTGGTATCAGCCCTTTTGACATTTATTCACACATGTTCCCTTCTCTATCTTACCTAACCTCCTGACTCCCACACGTTTGTGGTAATTTCCACTTTTGGTAAGATCACCTGATATATTTATGTCATGCAAATAAATGCAGTCATTCTGTGTCTCTCTCTTTCCTTCTGACTAATTTCACTCAACATGATCCTTTCCATGTCCATCCATTTATAGGCAAATTTCATAACTTCATTTTTTCCTGACAGCTGCATGGTATTCCATTGTGTAGATGTACCACAGTTTCTTTATCCAGTCATCAGTTCTCGGGCATACTGGTTGTTTCCAGGTTCTGGCTATTGTGAATAGTGCTGCTATGAAAATAAAAGTGCGGATTGTGTTTCCGCTGTGTGTTTTTGGCTTCCCAGGGTATATTCCCAGGAGTGGTATGGCCGGATCAAAAGGGAGCTCGATTTCTAGTATTTGGAGGAACGTCCATATTGTTTTCCAGAAAGGTTGCACAAGTCAACATTCCCACCAACAATGGATGAGAGTCCCCTTCCCCGCATCCACTTGTTGCTTTTACCCTCTTGGATATGGGTCAGTCTCTGTGGTGTGAGGTGATACCTCATTGTTGTTTTGATTTGCATCTCTCTGATGGTTAGTGATGATGAGCAATTTTTCATATGCCTTTTGGCCATTTGAATTTCTTCCTTGTCAAAGTTCCTGTTCATCTCTTCTCCCCATTTTTTAATGGGGTTGTTTGTTTTCTTCTTGTAAAGTTCTACCAGTGCCTGATATATCCTGGATATTAACCCCTTATCAGATGGGTACTGGGTGAATATTCTTTCCCACTCTGTGAACTGTCTTTGTATCTTGGTCACTGTTTCTTTGGAGATGCAGAAGTTTTTAGTTTCATGTAGTCCCATATGTTTATCTTTGCTTCCAATTGCTTTGTTAGTGGTGTTTCATCTTTGAAGATGCCTTTAGTTCCAGTGTCGTAGAGGATTTTCCCTATGTTTTCTTCAATGTACTTTATGGATTTAGGTCTGATATTGAGATCTTTAATCCATTTTGATCTGACTTTTGTTCATGACATTAGAAAGAGATGTAAGTTCATTTTTTCACACATAGCTGCCCAGTTTTCCCAGCACCAGTTGTTGAAGAGGTTTCCTTACTCCAGTTTGTACTTTTGCTCCTTTATCAAAGATTGCATGATAATGTATTTGAGGCTGGGTGTCAGGATACTCAACTCTCTTCCATAGGTCCATAGGTCTGTTGTTACTCCAATATCATGCTGTTTTAATCACTACCACTTTTTAGTACAGTTTGAAGTTGAAAAAGGTGATTCCTCCCATCTTTTCCCCAAGGATTGCTTTAGTTATCAGTGGGGATTTGTTATTCCATACAAATTTCAGGAGTGTTTGGTTAATTTCTTTGAAGAATGTCATGGGGGCCGGAGCGATAGCCCAGCAGGTAGGGCATTTGCCTTGCATGCGGCTGGCCCATGCCAGCCAGGGTTCGATCCCCAGCATCCCATATGGTCCCCAGAGTAATTCCTGAGTGCAGAGCCAGGAGAAAACCCTGAGCATTGCCGGGTGTGACCCCCACCCCAAAAAAAGAAGAAGAATGTCATGGGTATCCTTATAGAGATGGCATTGAATCTGTATAAAGCTCTAGGGGAGCATTTTAACATTTTAACAATGTTAATTATCCCAATCCAGGAACACTTGCTTCCAGGAGATTTCAATTTAGAAAATAAAATTCATACTAAAGTGTCTTATTTATTATTAATTAATATTTTTGTCACACCTAGTGGTGCTTAGCAGTCACTAATGGCAGTGCCCAAGAGATTATGTGATGCCAGGGAGTGAGCCTGGGTCTCCTGTATGTAAATCATGTATTCATTCCATTGAGATAGCTCTTTAGCTTCAAAACCACACTTTCAATGAACTATGTCTATTTATTATTTAGTTCATTAGGCCTTTGGATTCATTCCTTTTTGTAAGAATCCTTTAGGACTATTTTCTTCAACCCACATTCATTTAAAATACATTATACTTGGTGCAGAGATACCACCAAATTCTCTTGGGAGCCCTTTGAGTTTATTCTATCTTGCTTGTGTTTTTATGGGAAAATGCTATCTCAGTGCTGACGCAAGTTTCTGATACCAATAAAGATCCCTTGTACATATGCCAGAACCAATGTGGCATGATGTCAAGAGTCCTGATATGCTATTATACCCCCTTCACTGCTCACCAGTGTGGTGAGGATGATATTTGGCTTTTGAAAGTGCCTAAAATTATACAGTTAAAAATTCTATTTCTCAACAGTTCAGTGGGTTGGACCTTGCATTTGTCTGGCCTGGGCTTGATCCCTCTCTCCCCAGCACTGCCAGGAGTAATTCCTGAGTGCAGAGCTAGAAGTAACCCCTGAGCATCGCTGGGTGTGACCCAACAAGCAAAAAAAAATTATATTTCTTTGAGGCCTCATGTTTTCTTCTGATATTGAGAATGCATATGGAAGGCTTTCAAAACACTTCAGCTCTGGGGACCGGATCTATGAAACAGGCTGAAAACATGCTTTGCAAGCGTGAGGTCTGGGTTCAATCTCTAACACCATATGGTCTAGATAGCATTTTTGGGTGTGACCCCTAAAGCAGAAAACAAAATAAAAATATAAATCACTTAAAAATTGCTGTGAGTCAGCTTACTTGAGAGCAAATTTTTGGGGCCAGGGTTGAGAGTCAAGAAAATTCTTGTCACATTCTGGGGATCCAACCAAGAGAAGGAAAGATTTTTGGATGAGCATGGGGAAAAGGAGGCAAAGGGACCATTTAAGTAGTAAAGTCCTAAAACCCATTCCAGAATTATCAGAAGAGCCTTTCAAGTATAAGTTTCTCTTCCGTCTTTGTGGCTTTACCAACTAAGCTTATTGATGTGTGTGTGAGCTCTTAGTAAACAGCAAACAGTACCTTTCTGGGAAGATCTGCTATTCCTGATTTGCTTGCAGGAGATGGGAAAATTATTTCCACTTGAAGAATGAAATTGTGGACTAGCCTTTTTACAAAACAGCTCCTTTATTACACCTCCTTTATTATGACCATTATTGGTTTTTGGGCCACAGTCAAAGATATTTGGGGCTTATTCTGTGTTCATGGATCTTGGTCTGGCTTGGAGGATCACATGAGGTGCTGGGGATAGAACCCCATGGATAGATTTAGACAGGACAACACTGAGTAAACTCAGGAGAGGGAGGGATACAGAATGCTCTCTTTCAGATGTGAGGTATAAAGAAGCCATAGTAAGGGAATAGCGAATGACCCTAAGCAACAGGACAGGAGAACTGGTTTATAGGACTGAGCTCACCATGAAAGGGGATAGTTAGGCAGAAGGGGGGGGTACTGTATGCATAAATCTAGCAACAAAATTGTAAACAGTGGTGCCTAAAATAAAATACTTTTTTTCTTTTCTACTCCACTTTATTTATTTTGATTTTGTTATACCACCATGAGATATACAATTACAAACCTGTTCATGATTGGGCTTCAGTTATACAGTGTTCTAGCACCCATCTCTACAACAGTGAACTCTCTCAACACTAACTTTTTTGTTTTTGAAAAAACACACAAATGGTGTACTAGGATTTCAGTACTCAATTATTTCAAGTCTCTGATTTTTTCTTTTCTTTTTGGGTCCCCCCTACTCAATTATTTCAAGTCTCTGATTTTTTCTTTTCTTTTTTGGGTCACACCCAACAATGCTCTTGTGTCTGCACTCAGGAAATACTCCTGGCTGTGCTTGGGGGACCATATATGTTGCTGGGGATCAAACCCAGGTTGGCTGTGTTCAAGGCAAATGTCACCCCCCCCATGTGCTATTGTTTGGACCCACAAGGCAAGCATCTTAACCTGGATACTACCTTTCCAGTCTCTTTAACAAGTTTTCTTAATGAATATACTTGTAGAGTATTTCTATTATAAAAAAGAAAATTTAAAGAACTAACATATCCTTTGAGGTTTAAAGAACTTGAAATGGGTTTATTTTAAACCTATAACTAGGAGAATTTCTGAATCATTTAAATGAAAGTCTCTTAGTTTCAGTTAAATAAAATAATAAATTTATTTACTCATCTATGTGACATTTAATTTAATTTAATTAATTAATTGCAAGTAGTTACTACTTGCATGAGACAGGACATATGGAGATGTTACTGGTGCCCGCTCGAGCAAATCGATGATGAACGGGAAGACAGTGATACAGTGATACAATTAATTAATTAATTAATTTTTTTTTTTTTGCTTTTTGGGTCACACCCGGCGACGCTCAGGGTTACTCCTGGCTCTGCACTCAGGAATTACTCCTGGTGGTGCTCAGGGGACCATATGGGATGCCGGGATCGAACCCGGCCAGCACAGGCCTGCAGCGTACAAGGCAAATGCCCTACCCGCTGGGCTATCGCTCTGGCCCCCTATGTGACATTTTAAAGGCATAAACTGAAGTTGTTGGAACCCTTTTTATGGCTGTTAAAAGATAACCGTGTCCTAGTTAACATGCAGTATTCTTGGCCAATTTGTGTCTGCGTGGTTCATCAATAAATGCACGAGATGAGAGATGAGAGGCTACTACAAGAGTACACCACCCACACGGCAGAGTCTGCCAAGCTACCCGTGTCGTATTTGATATGCCAAAAAACCAGTAACAATTATAGACCTCATTTCCATGACTGAAGGAATGATTTGAGGCTCTTCATATTGCTGGAGTGAGAAGATGCCCCTTGGGCTACACTAGCATGTGACAGGATGTATGGAGATGTTACTGGTGCCCACTCAAGCAAATTGATGAACAATGGGAAGACAAGTGATACAAGTGATTCTTGAATAATTTAAATTTTTTCTTTTTACTTTGGAATGATACACTAAAAATATACCATAGAAAACCATTAGAAGATCACCTGAGATAAGGATTTAAAAGATAAAATTAAAACATTCTTACTAGGTAAATAAAAAAGATGAATAAAAGAGAAAATAAACATGGCAGACTGGATTTTGATGCTATCCTTACTGGGGATTCCTAGAAGAAATCTTGATTTTTCAGTCTTGTCCTCTTGACAGCAGTCTTCGTGGAGTTTTGTTAATGGGAAGAAAGGCAAGGCTCACGCCATTCATTTCTGAATCCAATAAATAGTCTCAGTTCTGGAAGTTTCCTCTCAGTTATATATCAAAAAATCAGATGTCTCATTTGGTGACTAATGATCCTAAGAATTGACTCTTCTTCAGTTGGAAGATTGATCAGTCCTAAGAGTTGATTCTAAAGAATTGAACTGCCTAGAGCATGGGATGTCAGAGGTTGCTGGCATTGTTGGGAAAATCTTCTTCTTCTTCTTCTTCTTCTTCTTCTTCTTCTCCTTCTTCTTCTTCTTCTCCTTCTCCTTCTCCTTCTTCTTCTCCTTCTCCTTCTTCTCCTTCTCCTTCTCCTTCTCCTTCTCCTTCTCCGTCTCCTTCTCTTCTCTTCTTCTTCTTCTTCTCCTTCTTCTTCTCTTCTCCTTCTTCCTTCTTCCTTCTTCTCCTTCTCCTTCTCCTTCTCCTTCTCCTTCGCCTTCTCCTTCTCCTCCTTCTCTTCTCCTTCTTCTCCTTCTTCTTCTCCTTCTCCTTCTCCTCTTTCTCCTTCTCCTTCTCCTTCCTTCTCCTTCTCCTTCTCCTTCTCCTTCTCCTTCTCCTTCTTCTCCTTCTCCTTCTCCTTCTCCTTCTCCTTTCTCCTTCTTCTCCTCCTTCTTCTCCTTCTTCTCCTTCTTCTCCTTCTTCTCCTCCTTCTTCTCCTTCTCCTTCTCCTTCTCCTTCTTCTCCTTCTCCTTCTTCTCCTTCTCCTCCTTCTTCTTTCTCCTTCTTCTCCTCCTCCTCCTCCTCCTCCTTCTCCCTTCTCCTTCTCCTCTCCTCCTCCCTTCTTCTCCTTCTTCTCCTCCCTCCTTCTCCTTCTCCTTCTCCTTCTCCTTCCTCCTCCTCCTCCCTCCTCCTTCTCCTTCTCCTCCTCCTTTCCTCCCTCCTCCTCCTCCTCCTCCTCCTCCTCCTTCTCCCTCCTCCTCCTCCTTCTCTCCTCTTTCTCTCTCTCTCCTCTTCCTTTCTCCTTCTCCTTCTCCTCTCCTTCCTCCTCCTTCTCCTTCTCCTTCTTTCCTTCTCCTTCTCCTTCTCTCCTCTCCTCCTCCTCCTCCTCCTCCTCCTCCCTCCTTCTTCTTCTTCTTCTTCTTCTTTCTTCTTCTTTCTCTCTTCTTCTTCTTCTTCTTCTTCTTCTTCTTCTTCTTCTTCTTCTTCTTCTTCTTCTTCTTCTTCTTTCTTCTTCTTCTGTCTTCGTCTTCTTGTCTTCTTATCTTCTTCTTCTTCTTTCTTCTTTCTTCTTCTCCTCTTCTTCTTCTTCTTCGTTGTCGCCGTCGTCTTTTCTTCTTCCTTTGTCTTCTTTTTCCTCTTTCTCCTCCTCCTCCTCCTTCGTTGTCCTCCTCCTCCTTTTTTACTTTTTGGGTCACCCAGTAATGCTCAGGGCCTGTCTCTTTCTCTGTTTCTCTCTATATTATCTTCTCTCTATTTTTTTCCTTTTTGGGACACCCAACCATTCTCTGGGTTTACTACTGGCTCTACACTCAGGAATTACTTCTGGTGGTGCATAAGGAATGCTGGGATTGAAAGTGGGTTGGTCTTGTACAAGGCAAACAGCCTTCCCATTGTGCTATCGCTCCAGCCCCACATCGGCTTTCTTGCAATGGCTGAAACATGTGTTTTGACTCAGTCAAGTATTTTCTCCTAATGTTCTTATTTCAGCTTCAATGAAAACTCTTTCTCCCATCCTCTTTCCCTCCCTTCCCTCCCTCCTTCCTTCTTTCCTTGGTTCCTTCCTGCCTCCCTTCCCTCCTTCCTTCCTGCATTCCTGGCTTCCTCACCTCCTTCCTTCCTGCGTTCGTGCCTTCATGCCTTCCTGCCTTACCTCCTTTGTTCCTTTGTTCATTCGTTCGTTTGTTCGTTCGTTCGTTCCTTCCTTCCTTCCTACCCGTGCTGGGATTGGAGAATAGGTCTTTGCACATACAAGGCATTCAACTCAACCATTGAACAATATCCTTGGCCTAAACCTGAGTTTCTTACTTAATTATAACAAAGACCCGCTTTCTGCTTTTTTTTTTTTTGTCACACCCGGTGATGCTCAGGGGTTACTCCTGGCTCTGCACTCAGGAATTACTCCTGGAGGTGCTCGGGGGACCATATGGGATGCCGGGATCGAACTCTGGCGGAGCGTGGGCCGCGTGCAAGGCAAATGCCCTACCCGCTGGGCTATCGCTTTGGCCCAGACCCGCTTTCTGAACATCAGCTCATTATTATTATATTTTTCCCAATTTGGGGCTATAACTATAGATGCACTGTATCACTGTCTTCCCGTTCATCATCGATTTGCTCGAGCGGGCACCAGTAACATAACTATAGATGAAAAATTCTAAAATTGAGAAGCCACTGACTAGTTCTCTACCATCAGTTTATTTTGTGATTACAAACACAAGAAATACAAAGCCAGAGCTGGGGAGATAGTTCACTGTTTAGGGATGCATGTCTGGGGTTGAATATGGGGTTAGACTTGGAGTTGAATTTAAACTAGAGCTCCATGTGACCCCACCGAGAAACATCAGGTATAGTCCTAGAGACTCCATGCGCACCATTAGGGTGACCTCTGATGACTCTGAGTATCAGTGGGTAGCCCTGTCTCTGCTTGGGAGCCCCACTTTTCCCCAGGTGAAAAGAATAATGCGGTTTTGGCAAGCAAGTCAGTGAGTGCTTACTTGATATAGCAATGAATATATTGAGTAATATAGTTAGTTAAATTTAGATGTGTTTATTTACTGTGTAGACTTTATATACTGAAACCATTCACTTTTTCTAACATTTAAGTTCAAAGACTTGATGTATGAGTAAAAACCATATATATAATAGTCACAGATTTTTTCTTTCTTTCTGAGTCACACCTGGCGATGCTCAGGGGTTACTCCTGGCTCTGCACTCAGGAATTACTCCTGGCGGTACTCAGGGGACCATATGGGATGCCGGGATTGAACCCAGGTTGGCTGCTTGCAAGGCAAATGCCCTACCGGCTGTGCTATCCCTCCGGTACCTAGTCACAGATTTTTACTGTCATTACTTATGATGCTTAAAATTGAGATTAGGTAAATTCTGATCATTTCTGACTTGCTTTTGATACCCCTGCAATTTTATTTTAGCTGAGGTGAAAATTGGAACATTATAAATACACTATTTTGGTCAGGAATAAAGCACCATTACATAACACTTTTTGTATCAGTTGGTGACAGTATAATATTATTTTTTTTTGTGAAGAAGCTATTGCCTTGTTTTGAGACATCACAATAACAGAAGATGAAGTGATGACATTTATACGGGTTGGAAGTGATTTGGAGACCTATAAACGCTGCTGGAGCTCAGGCCAAAAAAACAGGACACAGAGGATTCCTGGTGTAGCAGATAACCTTTGGCAGGCCTGCCCACAAATCCTTCCCGGATAAAAGTAAAATTAATACAGTAGAATAAACTTAGGAAATAAGTTTATTCTAAATTTATTAATAAGTTTATTCTAAACTTATTAATAAATCATTTTATCTTGAAAGTTTTTGTAAAGTATTATATAGATTACTTAGTAACAAAATCTACTTTACCCTCAAAGTGAATCATGCATTTTGATTAGTGTAGTTCTTTTATAGCAAGCATGTGTGTTTGCATGTGTGTTTGGGGGCTGGTGGAGAGTGACTTTCTCCAGCCAGCAGTGGTAGATGTCAAAGAAATGCTTTGTGTAACATGGTGATTGAATTAACAGACTTTATACATAGAATTCAAAGATTTGGGGCTGTCCTTTGATGCAGACGGACTTGTGGAATATATCATGAGTCCAGTGCGGTTCCAAAAGACTTTTACTAATTCAAAAATAATGCTAGCTCTGCCACTACAACACAAAATAATGGGATTCCCCAGACCTCTAGCTCTTGGTCAGAACTTAGACCATACACAAGAGCCCAAGTCTCCCACCAAAGTCAATCCTTGTACCTCAGGTCAGTCCCTTTATATATCCAAAAGGATATATAATCCTATCTTCAGGGAGGTAGTGTCAACAAAGATCAACAAATCAGCTTCTAGGTATAGAAGTAGGGATGTACCACATTTGTTTTAGGTCTAAACAAATGATTATGCCAGGGACTACTCCCTTTCTCAGAGATTATCTCTGAGAAACACTGTCAAACACTGGAGAGAGACAGGGAAAGCTGGTATAAAGGAATACATCTCAATGGATATATATTCACGGGGAGAAACACATCATAATTTTATGGGTTTCATGCAATCTAGGTGGTAGCCACAAGGTCCATCTATTTTCTGTTCTGCACCAAAGTGATTCTGTCTTGTCCTCTGTTTACTGAAAGGGTAATAATGCTTGCCTGCTTGTGGGCAAACTAGCATGATCCTTCCTTCAATCTAAAATGTTAGTTTCAACATAGCCAGTGTGGTAGTCTCATGGTAAATTCTAACTATCCCATGCTAGAACCAGCGGGTATTCAGAGGAATTGTGCCCAATCAGAAGTTACTGAATCAAAGTCAAAATGACTCTTGTAAGTGCCACACCCTCCATCAGCGTTTAAGCAAAAGAGAGAGCTTATTAGCATGACTGGTTTAAGAACATGTAAATAGCTTAAACTGTAAGTGGATTAAATAGCAAAGCTCCCAAGGCCTTGTCATCCAATAGGTCTCACAGAATTTTGAGTCTGGACACTAATTGTCAACCTTGATCCTTGACTTTCTTTTCATCCCCTCCTCTTCTTTTTTTTTCTCCCTCTGTCATGTCCCTCTCTTAGAGCTTGTTTTCAATGATTGTGATAAGCAAGAATTAAATAACAAGGAATGAGTGTGAAGGACATCACTAAGGTGTCTGGTTTAGTAAAGAGGTTAGGCGCACAGGCTTTGCATATATGGGACCTTGGTTTAATCCTTGACACTAGGGACCCCCAAGCACCATATGCTATCAAATGCTTGGGGTCAGGCATTGAACTTTGAACCTTACTGAGTATTGCTTGAGAGCCCCTACTCATCTCCCTATAAATAAATGATCTAGCTTATTACTAAGGAATTCACCATATCCATCAGTTGGGAATAAATTTCTTTTGTTGCTATTGTCATAATTTTCTAAATAATATTTATAACTGACTATTCTAATCTATTACAATATGCAAAATGACAATGATTTATTGCAGCTTTAATAGAGCTATGTCAATTTGATTTATGGCTCAAAACTAGTTAATGAGAAACCTGTTAAATGTAAATGCTATGTTTGGGTTCCCACTAGGTCTATAACATTTGGAGCCTGTAGTAGGAAAAATACTTGTTTGGAAGCATGTGTAGTTGCTTATTTTTTTTTTTTTTTTTGCTTTTTGGGTCACACCCGGCAATGCTCAGGGGTTACTCCTGGCTCTGCACTCAGGAATTATTCCTGGTGGTGCTCGGGGACCATATGGGATGCCGAGGATCGAACTCAGGCCTGCACAGGCTGGCTGCGTGCAAGGCAAACGCCCTACCTGCTGGGCTATCGCTCCGCCCCTAGTTGCTTATTTCTTACAAGTGTCTATTTCCTGTTTTTAGTGTTTGATTACATTCATCCAATTCCCAGTAATGATCAAGAAGCTATATAGGAGGACCTTGGGCAATTGGGACTGGAAACCCACTTTAAAATATGTTGATTGATAGCTTTTGTACAAGATGTGTTAAATCATTAAGTGCTGAAGGGCATTTTGCCATTAACTACTTTACTCGCTGATTTCTTATTTATACAAACAGGTGCACCCTCATAAATTTTCTTGTTTGGAGTGTAATTTTTTTTTTTTTTTTAGTACTCTATAAATGAAACTCTTTAGCCATTCAGGGAGGCAGACAGCCAGTCAGTCCTTTGGCAGAAGTGTGACTGAGGCTTAGTTTTCTTCTTTGTGGAGTGGGAAACCAGTAATTGGCAGTAAATAGATAGAAAAAGCATAGCATGAATAATTTGGGTATATCTAGAAAAAGGCAGGATTTTTTAAATTGCTCAGTGTAAGGGTTTTTTTCATTGCTTTGTGTCCTTTGGATGTTTTAGGTATTGAAGTGATTGTTTTATTATATTTACATATGCATATACTTTGACGTACATGTTTGATTTTACATACTGCTTCATCTATGTGTATTTCACTCTACATGTATATATGTTTTTTGTTTTTGAATCTCTGGCTGGAGTGAACAAAAGAATATGTGAGAGATTTTTTTGTTGTTGTTGATATTTGAAACAATGGGTAAAACTTTGTACCTAAAAGCAGGTTATTTTATTTATTTATTTTTATTTTTTGTTTTTTGGGTCACACCTGCCAGTGCTCAGGGGTTATTCCTGAATCTGACCTCAGCAATTTTTTTTTTTTTTTTTGCTTTTTGGGTCACACCCGGCAATGCTCAGGGGTTACTCCTGGCTCTGCACTTAGGAATTACTCCTGGCGGTGCTCGGGGGCCCATATGGGATGCCAGGGATTGAACCCGGGCCGGCATGGGCTGGCGCGTGAAAAACAAACGCCCTACCCGCTGGGCTATCGCTCCAGCCCATGATCTCAGCAATTACTCCTAGCAGTGTTTGGGGTACCATAGGGGTGATGGATTGAACCCCGAATCTGATGCATGCAAGGCAAATTCCCTACCCACTGTACTCTTGCTCTGACCCACAAAACTTTTTTTTTAATAGGAAGGACCCTTTGTCCTTCACAAGTGAAGCATTGCTTAAGGTGGCTTGATTTCACCACTACCCCTCCCACCCCTGTGAAAGGGTAAGCTTTCAGACACGTGGTATAGCATTCCAGGGTGAAAGAGTGGTCCTTGAGTCAGATTCTTTATCACAGTCCCAGGGAGGTATTCCAGGTTGCTGGTACTAGCAGCTACAGTCTGTGATTGCCCAATCCCAGTCCCACTTACTGATAGATGGGAAGGACTGGGGTTGCTGCTGAAGAAATTTCATTATCTTTAGAGAAGAAAAATTTATTATAGGGGTTTTCTTAGATGATCTCTTTCATGTGAGTTAAGACTGTTTGAGCGCTGAATAGCCAAGCTGCTTAGTTGATCTCCACTGTGATTTGTATGGCTGCACTAAAGGGTGGATGGTATGGAGACATTTTCAGCTGCTAACGGAAGTTGAACCTTTTGCATTACATATGTGGAGCTCAGGACCTATGCTTTGCCCAGGATGGTTGATTAATTATCCCACCGTATATGCCAGTGTAATACTTTTTGAGACTCCCTGAGATATATAGTTTTATTTATAATGCTCTGCAGAGCTGATTGTAGGCACACAGAGACATGAGTAGCTCTGAGAACAACTGGGTGTGACCCAAAATACAAAACAAATCTGAAACAATAAAAATACTCCACAAATCCTCCTGAAACTAGAAACCAATGATGTGTATGAATTTTTTTGTTATTATTTTTTGGATCATACCGAGCTGTGCTCAGGGTTTATTCCTGGCTCTTTGCTCAGGGTTCACTCCTGGTGGGGACTGGGGGACCATCTGGGATGCGGGGATTGACCTGGGTTGACTGCCTGCAAGACAAGCATCTTATGCTGTAATGTCTCCCCAATGTGTATAATCATATTGTTTCACACAGAGTAGGTGTTCAGTCAATAGCAGCCTTTATTGTTGCTTAACTATTTATTAGTACTGTGTAACAATCTTTTGTCTCCAATAAATTTGTATTGTCTACTAAAAAAGGGCCAGACCTTTTCTTTCTTTATTCCTTCTATAAATCATAGAATTTTTTTTACATACAGGGCATGATTTCTTTTGTTAGTTTAGTGAAACTTATATAATTTTCTAGTCATTGTTTATGTTAATTTCTTTATTCTTATGCAAACAATATTTTATTTTGCTTTTTTTATTTATTTTTGACAATTACAAAAATGTTTATGTTTGGGTTTAAAGCCATACAGTGTTCCAACACCCATTCCTCCACCAGTGCCCACCTCCCACCACCATGTCCCCGATACCCTCCCCCTCTCCTAGCCTGCCTCCTTGGCAGATTCTCCATCTCGTTCTCTCTCTCTCTCTCTCTCTCTCTCTCTCTCTCTCTCTCTCTCTCTCTCCCCTCTCTTACATGTTGTGGATTGTAATAGATTTTGGACAATCATTGGTCCACTGTTCCTTTCTCTGTCTTACCTAACCTCTGCTCCCACACATTTGTGGTAGTTTTGACCTTTGGCAAGACCTCCTGATCCACATTTCGCCTGACCTTGGATATTGGTATCATATATGTATATATATTTATGTCATGCAAATAAATGCAGTCATTCTGTGTCTCTCTCTTTCCTTCTGACTAATTTCACTCAACATGATCCTTTCCATGTCCATCCATTTATAGGCAAATTTCATAACTTCATTTTGCCTAACAGCTGTATAGTATTCCATTGTGTAGATGTACCAAAGTTTCTTTATCCAGTCATCAATTTTCGGGCACTCTGGTTGTTTCTAGATTCTGGCTATTGTGAATAATACTGCTATGAATATAAAAGTAGGGATGTTGTTTCCGCTGCATGTTTTTGGCTTCCCAGAGTATATTCCCAGGAGTGGTATGGCTGGGTCAAATGGGAGTTCAATTTCTAGTCTTTGGAGGAATGTCCATATTGTTTTCCAAAAAGGCTGTTCCAGTTGACATTCCCACCAAGTGAATGAGTGTCCCCTTTTTTCCGCATCCATGCCAGCACTTGTTGTTCTTGCTCGTTTGGATATGTGTCAGTCTCTGTGGTATGAAATGATATCTCATTGTTGTTTTGATTTGCATCACTCTGATGATTAATGATGATGAGCATTTTTTCATATGTCTTTTGGCCATTCGAACTTCTTCCTTGCTGAAGTTTCTGTTCATTTCTTCTCCCCATTTTTTGATGGGTTTGGTTGTTTTCTTCTTGTAAACAAGTTCTACCAGTGCCTGATATATCCTGGATATTAACCCCTTATCAGATGGGTATTGTAAATATTTTTTCCCATTCTGTGGACTGTCTTTGTATCTTGGTCACTGTTTCTTTTGAGGTGCAGAAACTTTTTTAGCTTCATATAGTCCCATATGTTTATCTTTTCTTCTAGCTGTTTTGTTAGTGATGTTTCTTCTTTGAAGATGTCTTTAGCTACAATTTCGTAAAGGGTTTTTCCTATATTTTCTTCGATGTACTTTATGGATTCAGGTCTGATATTGAGATCTTTAATCCATTTTGATCTGATTTTTGTGCATGGTGATAGACAAAGGCCTAAATTCATTTTTTTACATGTAGCTGCCCAGTTTTCCCAGCACCACTTGTTGAAGAGGCTTTCCTTGCTCCATTTCATACCATTTGCTCCTTTTTCAAGGATTAATTGTTCATGTATTTGAGGCTGGTTGTCAGGATATTGAACTATACTGCATAGATCCACAGGTCTATTTTTATTCCAATACCATAATTTTCTAGTCGTTTTAAAAACTAATACTTTCTTTAAGTGATGACATATTAATTGACTTTGTGGGTTTGTCTGAAGGTTTTTGGCTCATTGAAATATCATTTCATTATTTATGACTAACCAAACATTAACACTCAAAACAAGTCTTGATAAAGGTGGTTTGTAGCCTATCCTTGAAGAAAAAATAAAACAGAGTTTTAGTCACTGTTATGGAAAGCAGTAGCTGAAATGCCATGCAGGTCTGGTTTCAGTCTCATCTTCTGAACCCCTGCTCACCCTTCACTGCACCAGCTGATGCTGATAGGCAGGACCTGCCTCATGGTTTATTATCCTTGCCTGTCATGGCTGAAATCAGCATGTTACTCTAGATCCTCACTGAGGGGGACTGGTTCTGTGAGTAAGGTGAGATCTGAGAACTACAGTGCATGCAATCAAACTACACATCAGCAGTGTACAATACCAAGGAAACTAAGGTACAATATAGAAAGTGAAGCAAAAGTGAAAAGTGTATGAAAAATGTCCTCTTGTGTTTCTTTTAGTTCACTGAAGTACAGTAAGGTGAGATGACTTTGCACATATGCCCGTTCAGGTAGGGCCAGTGTATGGAAGGACTAGTTTGTGTTAGAGGATAGAGCAGGAAAATGGGGTTTGTCACAGAAATTACCTTTCTCTGTTAACTTTGGATAATGTTCTATTGACTGTGACTTACCTTCTGTTCTAAGAATGCATGAGAAAGAAAAGAAGCTCTTAGAAAAAATGATGAAAGAATAAAATTTACTAATATGACATAATGCATTTTTCTTTTACAAAGTTCTGCATATGTATCAATAGAAATGTTTCTACTTGGATCAAAGTAGGTAGGTAAGGTGCTTGCCTTGTACACAACTGACGACCTGGGTTTGATCCTGTCCAGCACCCTTTATGGCCCCCCTGAGCCCTCTGGGAGTGATCTCTGGGAGTGATCCCCTGAGTTCGCTGGGAGCCAGGAGTAAGTCCTGAGCACAGCTGGGTGTGCCCCCCCCCCCACCCCACAAAGGTAAAAAAAATTTGTCGTCCATCTTTTTTTTTCTTTCTTTGGTTGTTAACTGCCATGTAGACTTTCACTGTATGCTCTGATGGTTTTATAAATCAGTCGGTGGTCCCAACTGACTGAATTTTTGCTGAAAGGAATCTTTACTACCTGACGGCTATGCACTGATTGCTCCACAGGACCAGGTCTGCCAGAGGCGGAAGGATGCAGTGTGTGTTCTCAGCCAGTGCTATTCCCAGTCTTGCAAAAACAAACAAACGCCTCTTCCCTCCTGTGGCATTATCTGTTACTTTAATAGCTTATCTTAACACATTCTTACTCTAACACTTAGACCTTGGGATATGCTTGCTTGGGAAGAAAGGCTTTCTTTTTGTTTTCCTCCATTTTGGGACTCTCTGATGTAGGAAAAACAAAGTTATCCCTTCATGTAATTTAAAATTTCCTGATGAGACAGAAACTCTTCTATGAGTTCCCAGACTTGCTTTTCAGCATCTATCTATCTATCTATCTATCTATCTATCTATCTATCTATCTATCTATCTATCTATCTATCTATCTATCTATCTATCTATCTATCTATCTATCTATCTATCTATCTATCTATCTATCTATCTATCTATCTATCTATCTATCTATCTATCTATCTATCTATCTATCGATCATCTATCTATCTATCTATCTATCTATCTATCTATCTATCTATCTATCTATCTATCTATCTATCTATCTATTATCTATCTATCTATCTATCTATCTATCTCTCTATCTATCTATCTATCTATCTATCTATCTATCTATCTATCTATCTATCTATCTATCTATCTATCTATCTATCTATCTATCTATCTATCTATCTATCTATCTATCTATCTATCTATCTATCTATCTATCTCTCTCTCTATCTATCTATCTATCTATCTATCTATCTATCTATCTATCTATCTATCTATCTATCTATCTATCTATCTATCTAATTTATGCTTTTTTGGTGGGGAGGGTCAGACCCGGCAATGCTCAGGGGTTACTCCTGGCTTTGCACTCAGGAATTACTCCTGGCAGTGCTCCGTGGACCAAATGGGTTGACTGGGATAGAACCCAGGTCGGCTGCATAGAAGGCATATGCCCTACCGGTAGACTGCAAAAGTTCTGCACCACACACATCCCCACCCAAAGTTCACTGCTGGGTAGGCTATGGTTCCTTCTATGATTGAATTATATAAATATATACATATATATGGGGGGTTAGGCATAAAACTGTGGGATCATAGCATAAAACAGTATAGCACATATCCTGGAATCAGAATTTTCAGGCATAGGTATTTTGTACATGTTTGCTATTTGATCGTGGACAAGTTACTGCAATGTTCTGTTTCACAATTTTTTTGAAGTAAATGTTCTTTTAGTGACATTATTTCAGAGTTATGAGGATCAAATGGCTTAAAATTGGCATAATGCTTAGAATGGCATATGCTGTTTAAGTATCAGATGAGTAATTTTTCCTCTGTCATATCTATTTTGAGTGAGGGGGAGGTAGGGTGTCCTTTCGGTTTTAATGACTTCTAGACAGTGCCTATCTGGAGCTCTTACAAACATTTTCAGTCCAGGATGGATTAGTGCTTTCATCTTTTTCTTTATTAGGAGGGAGCATATTTTAACTTTAGCTTGGTATCGAAGAGAGAGCTCAATGGGCTGAACACAAGCAGAGTGTGCTTTGTGTGCAGGAGTCCCAGGTGTATTTGTTTGTTGTTTCTTGGTCACTCCTGGATCTGTGTTCCCAGGGGTCCTCCAACAGCTGAGCACGGTGTGTTCTCCCAGCACTGTCCTGAGCACCACGGGCTGGAGTAGCACCTCAACTGCTGTGTGTGACCCAAAACCCAAAATTTGGGAAGGGAAGAAATTTATTGTTTGCAAAATCATATGGGAAAAAGCTGAATCAATGGATTGGGGATTTTTAAAGAAATTTCTTAAAAAATGTTTTAAATTCTGCTCTAGGATTTTTACTCTCTTAAATGCCAATCTACTTCCATATGTGAGATCTTCCCTCCCTTCTTTTTTGGAATTTAACTTAAAAATAAACACAGATAATACCTAGTCATTTTTTGAATATTGTATTATACCATCGTGAGATATACAAGATGTTCATTTTTGGGTTTCGGTCATACAGTGTTCCAGCACCATCCCTCCACCAGTGCCCATTTCCCCACCACCAATGTCCCAGTTCCCTCCCCTCTCCCCCAGCCCACCTCCATGGCAGGTTCTTTATCTCCTCTCTCTCTCTCTCTCTCTCTCTACTATATATATATATATATATATATATATATATATATATTTATGTTTGTAAGAGCTCCAGATAGGCACTGTCTAGAAGTCATTAAAACCAAAAGGACACCCTACCTCCCCCTCACTTCATATGAGGTCTTTACCCACATTTTTAGATTGTAAAAATGTGGGTAAAGACCTCATAGTTAACAGAAAACACTTGAATAGAAGGTGATTCTGACCAGCTGGGGTTGGGGCACCTATAGTTGTTATCAGACCAGATTTGGATATATTCACTGGCAGTTTGTTTTGAGCAGCACATAGTCCCTTTATAAAGGAATGAGTGATGGGTTTCTGACACCAGAGAAGCATTTTGGTTGATTGCTAAGAGCCACCAGGCAATGGCAGAGCATCAGTTTGTTTTTTCTGGAGAGATAGTTCTAAACAAATCATTTTGGAGTTGTAACAGGCATAGAAGTTAATATCAAAAAGGTGAGTTTGACAAATGAATGATCATGGATCTGTTGATCAATTGAGGTTTGATGTATTGCTTTAGAAACTGGCATATGAGAGAACACATGTGGAAACCAGTAGTTCCTAAATTGTAAAAATGTTCCTTATCCATTTTTGTTTTTAAGTCCATGTAAATGAAACGATTTTAAGCCAATCATGCTTTATTTTTATTTACTTATTTACGTAACTTATGTTTTTAAAAAATATATACCGAAAGAATCTTTTATAATTAAAACTTAATGGGTTTTCAGTGTGTTGGCATGTATGGTTTTGTTGTGTACAGTTATCTACTTTTATTTTCTTAATATGTAATTCAAGGTTTTAGAGAAAAATAAAGCCAAAAGTTTATAAAGTTAAACTGTAGCAGACACTTAGAAGTTTTTAAAAAGAACTTGGGTTTCTATTCAGCTTTCTTTCTATGATGTGTCTAGTTTTATATTTTAGCAAATAACAAAAACAAATTGACTTTGATTTGTAATATAAGTTGCTTACAAATAGCCTTGATTGCCTATGTCTTCAACACTATTCTTTCTTGGTGGGGGCATATTCAGTTTCTAAATTCATGCCTTTCTTTGTAGGTGAACTAACTTTTAAAGAGCATTATAGTTTTTTAGTACTGAGATAAATGTGCTGAATTTTAGAACAATTGTTATATAACAATATATTCTGTAAGTTACTAATAATAGAACTTATTGATAAAAGTGATTTAATATATATTGTGCTAATAGCTAAACAAACCTCCAAATTCTCTAATCTCTCATGGAAATATTGTTTTGTAGAATAAAATCCAACGAGAAGCTCTAGGATTCCAAAGTGAATTTGTACATTCCTCAGGGGCATTTTTTTTGCAAGGGAGGTTGTTGTGTTTTAAAGGTAGTTGATAAGAGACCTGCACCACCAACCCCAGACCTGCACCACCAACCACCACCATGCATTAGTCTATAGAAGGTATTTGGGTGTACATATTCTTGTACCACTCAGTACCACCATTTAGCCAAGGGAAGTTTCTGACCACTTGCAGCATACATTATAAATCAGGATGTCACTACCAGACAATCAGATTTGAACATTCCATGAACAGAGTAGCCTATATCCCTCGGAATAGATCCCTTAACTATGTTTATGGCATGCTGTTGATATGCCTGTGTATTTACACAAGTCAGGATAGCACTTTATTTATTTTAGAAGTCAGTGATTCATCTATGTATTTACCCATTTTTTCTCCAAAACAAAATGGTATTTAAAAAATATTTATTGATAAAGTTATTCTTCCAGGCTTCCAAATTAGTCCTCTACATCTTGGTTTTGAGAAGGAATAATTTTATGTTTTCTCTGAAAGTCATAAAATTGATATTGGCTAATGTCTTTTAAGAATCATTTCCTACTTGGCACCTAATGCAGGAATAGGCCACTGGTTAGATATCTGAGAAAATTCAGGCCTGGCTTCCAACTGCCAAATGAGTTCTGGGGAGACCGAGGAAAATTGCAGGATATATTGGCTGAAGGAAGTAAAGTTGTTTATGTTATTTTCTGTGATAGCATAAGCATTTTATGTGATGGCATAGCATTTTCAGGTGATATTATAGCTGTTGGAGAATGTGCCATATTTATATACTTAGGATGGCAGTGGAGGTTTTTATTTTAGCTTATGTGTTAAAGCAAAAATAACTTGTTTGCAGATGAACTTATGGAAATGGCATCTTTGTGGTTATTTACACAATTAAAGAAGTTCTGAATTTATGAATGATGGAGTATAAGTAGCTATACATGATTTAATACAAAAATGAATATAAAAATAGTGTGGGGAAACTAAAGCACACATAAGCAGGCAAAAGTTGCACATGCTATTATTACATAGAAAAACTTATGCTTAGAGCTCACTCCTGACTCTGTGCTCATGGATTACTCCTGGTGGTGTTTGGGGGACCATGTATAATGGTGGGGAACAAACCCAGGTTGGATAAGGCCTAAAGTGCTATCCTTGCTCTTCAATCTTTGGTCTTTTTCTTTCTTTTTTAAAAAATTTTTATTTTATTATACTATTATGAGATAGACAATTACAAAGCTGTAATTTGTAATTGGCCCAATATTGGTTTTTTGTTGCATGTGGGATTACAGGATGTGAAGTGGACCAATTTCCCTGTGCAAATGGATTTTGTATTAAAAGATCCTGGAGGTGTGATGGGATCAAAGACTGTTTGGATGACTCGGATGAAACTGGTTGCTGTAAGTAAGGAGAGAGCAGATCGAGCCCATATTCCAGCTAGAACAAAGATTTGGGACTTTAGAAACAGCCTCAGTGCCTTTTCTGGCTTACTTTATGGACAAGCAGACAACTGATGACATTAACAATTGTTTCACTCATTTTGAAGAGATGGTTCAACAAATATCAGTTTTTTTTCCTTGATTTTTTTTGGGGGTCACACCCAGCAATACTCAGGGGTTTCTCCTGGCTCTGCACTCAGGAATTACTCCTGGCAGTGCTCCGGGGACCATATGGGATGCCTGGGATCGATCCCGGGCGGCATGGGCCGGCCGTGTGCAAAGCAAATGCCCTACCCGCTGGGCTATCGCTCCTGCCCCAACAAATATCAGTTTTTATCTTACTTTTGATTTTGTTTCGAGCCATAACCAGTGGTGCTCAGGGATTATTTCTGGCTCTCTGCTCACAGTTTGTTCCTGGCAGTGCTCAGGGTACCATGTGGTGTAGAACGGAATCTGGACTGCCTGCGTGTATACCATGTTGGCTTCCTGACCTTTTAAAAAATTGATGCTTGGCCCCACCACTGGTACTCCCTGCCTCTGTGCTCAGGTATCACTCCTAGTGGTAATCAGGAACCAAATGCAGTTTCAGGGGTCAAACCAGTTTGGCTACAAATGCTTTAACTAGCCCTGATCTCTGTCTCTAACCCTCCCTGCCTTTATTTTATCTCACTAGTCTAACAAACATCTCACATCTTTATACATTTCAATGTCCTGTAGCAATGGTTTTGCTGAACAAAACAGCTTCAGTGACATTAGTATTGTATCTCACGTTATACAGCATCATTTGATTCTGTGACAAATCATGACATAATTATTGGCCATGTTTTATGATACAAATATTAAGGCTTAGGCCTGGCCTAAAATCCTAAAGTTAGAAATCATGGTAATGCTGAAAAGCTATTTTAAATATCTTTTATTTTTATTTTTTGGGTCACACCCGGCAATGCTCAGGGGTTACTCCTGGCTCTTTGCTTAGGAATTACTCCTGGTGGTGCTCGGGGACCATATGGGATGCTGGAGATTGAACCCCGGTTGGCTGCGTGCAAGGCAAACGCCCTACACACTGTGCCATCGCTCCGGCCCCTATTTTAAACATCTTAAGTAATTATTAATAATTAATTATTTATTTGATTTAAATTAAAATGGAATAATTTTGTTATTCCTTTTTATATGTACACGTACTATTTTGTTATCTTTTGTATCACTTTGAATTATCACTTTGTTGTTGAGATTAACTGAGCAAAAACTACTTAGAGTTCACAAATGCTGCTTTAGTGTTCACCAATCTCATTCACATATTGATTCACCTTGAAATAAACATTGGTTGTGTGTATCATAAGGGCGAGTATTAGACATACTAAGCCCTTTTCTGGTTTATTTCAGATGCTTCTTGTGAGAGTGGCACCAGTGGCGGTGTCGGAGCGACATGCTCTGTATCCCTGGCCACTGGAAGTGTGATGGAGAACCTGATTGCACAGATGGTTCCGATGAGCTGCACTGCTGTGAGTCTCTGTGAAGATTCTGACTTTAATTTTTTTTTTAATTTTTTCAAACTTTATTTAAACACCATGATTTGCAAAGTTCTTCACAGACAGATATTTCAAGTATTCAATGTTCCAAACAGTCCCACCACCGGTGTCACTTTACCGCCACCAAAGATCTTCATTTCCCACCCACCCCTATCCCCATGCCTGCTCTCTTAGCAGGCACTAATTATATTGCTTATTACAACATCTAGGAATGGTACTGCTAAAGTCTTGACCTTTTCACTGATTTTTGACACCTAAAATTCAGTCTATCAGAGATGAAAACCACAATGGGACAATCATTAATGCTGAGTTGGGTGTTTTGTGACAGGAAAACGGATATCACATCCTCACTTGGGTGGGCTGGTATTGAGAATGTGGAATGCGTTGAGGAATTACCAGTGTACCTCAATTATGTAGAAATGATTCAATTCCCTAGTTTTTCATTCATGCACACTTTAGATTATACTTTATTTTTTAATTATTCTGGTGTTGTGGGTCAAACTTGAACTTACACAGTGCTATACTGCTGAACTATGTCACTGGCAGGCTACCTGTTAGGAAGCAACTAACGTTTATTGGCATCTGTGTGATTGGCAGTGAGATAGTGTTTGGGTGGGACTGCACATTCTACCTTTGAATCTTACATTCTTTATGACTTTGTGTTAACTTCTGTAGCTCTGTTAGTGATGCAGTGACTGATGCAAGTAGCTTTGCTAGGATGAACTGCCACAGAATGAAAACAGTAGCAATGAGGAGCCCTGATAATTGCTGCCTTCCTGGATATTGAGGGGCTTAGCAGCAGGAAGGGACCAATAAACATCATTGTCTGGGATCAAATTGAAAAGAAATAGCATTTTCTAAAAAATATAAACCCTTTATTTAGGCACCGTGATTTACAAAGTTGTTCATAATGCAGTTGTTTCAGACATTCATTGTTCCGGCACCAATCCACTACCAGTGTGATTGTCCCTCCACCAATGTTCCCAGTTCCTGCCACCCCCCATTCCCCCTTAGCAGGCATGAAAAAGTTAACTTTATACAATAGTTATATAGAAAAACACTAAAAAACAAATCGCTTGTGTTAAATTCGCTGTGTAGTGGAGGCTGTTGATTGAACGGAGGGTGGCATGCGTGTGCCCGCTACCGTTCTCTGAGCTCTCACATGTCACTGGTCACACAGCTGCTAGCATGCTTGGCTGCACAGTTGCACACATTAGCTATCACACGTCAGCTGACAGCACACTTGGCTGCATTGCTCATTATTGTTCAAAAGCACCGAAGAAATAGCTAAAAAGACAAAGAACCTCCGGCTCTGGGCACATCTCTTCAACTCCACCGTTCTCCCTGCATTAACATACGCCTCAGATACCTGGGCCCTACAAAAGCAAGACGAGAATGCTATCCAGGTCTCCCCAAAGAGGAATCGAAAGAGTTATGCTTGGAATATCACGCCTCACTCAAGTGAAAGAAGGAATCCGGAGCTCCGACCTCCATCACTGTTCCAGAGTCAGGGACGCTGTCTCGTTTGCCAAGGCATCGAAAATCAGATGGGCTGGACATGTAATGCGATTTGGAGACGACCGCTGGACTAGAGCCGTTACCAACTGGATCCCACGGGATGTCAAAAGATCACGTGGCCGCCCACCTACAAGATGGTCAGACTTCTTCGTCAAGATCCTGAACGAACGGTTTGAGGCTCTTTGTATTCCTGAAGCAACCAGATGCCATTGAGCTACAGTGGCACATGATAGGGTCAAATGGAAATGTTACTGGCACCTGCTTGAGCAAATTGATGAATAACGGGATGTCAAGTGATCAAGTGATCAAGTGATTTTTAATTTTAGTATACCACTGTGAGATAGACAATTATAAAGCTGTTCATGATAGGGTTTCAGTCAGACAGTGTTCCAGCACCCATCCCCTCCACCAGTGCACATTTCCCACCACCAATGTCCTCAGATTCCCTTCCCTTTCCCCCACCAGATTGCTTCAATGGAAGGCACTTTCTCTCCCTCCCTCTCTCTCTCTCCCCCTTATTTTTCACATTGTGCTTACAGTACATACATTGAACTGTTATCATGTATACCCTTTTACCGGTTTTCAATGCTCATTTCTGTTTGGCATGGCCATTTCTAATAATTATTGGCATATTAGTTCCTTCTCTATCTTACCTAACCTCTGTCCCCCACATACTTGTGGTAGATTTCAAACATTGGCAAGTCCTTCTGGCCTCTGTTTTTACTTGGCCTTGGCTATTAGTCTCATACTACTTTTTTCTTTTTGTGTCACATCCAGCAATGCTCAGGGGTTACTTCTGTCTCTCCACTCAGGAATTACTCCAGCTGGTGCTTGGGGGACCATTTGGGATGCTGGGGATCGAACCCAGGTATGGCCACATGCAAGGCAAATGCCCTACCCACTGGACTCTCACACTTTTTTTTAATCCCACAAATAAATGCAGTCATTATATACCTCTCCTTTCCTTCTGACTAATTTCCCTCAGCATGATACTCTCCATGTCCAGCCATTCATCACTTGATCACTTGACATCCCGTTATTCATTGATTTGCTTGAGCAGGTACCAGTAACATTTCCGTTTGACCCTATCACATGCTATTGTAGCTCAATGACATCTGCTTGCTTCAGAAATATGAAGAGCCTCAAACTGTTCCTTCAGGGTCTTGACGAAGTCTGACCATCTTGTAGGTAGGCGGCCACGTGATCTTTTGACATCCCGTGGGATCCAGTCGGTAACGGCTCTAGTCCAGGGGTCGTCTCCAAATCGTATTACATGTCCAGCCCATCTGATTTTCGATGCCTTGGCAAACGAGACAGCATCCCTGACCTGAAACGACGGAGGTTGGAGCTACGGATTCCTTCTCTCACTTGAGTGAGGCATGATATTCCAAGCATAGCTCTTTCAATTCCTCTTTGGGAGACCTGAATAGCATTCTCATCCTGCTTTCATAGGGCCCAGGTCTCTGAGGCATATGTTAATGCAGGGAGAATGGTGGAGTCAAAGAGATGTGCCCGGAGCCGGAGGTTCTTTGTCCTTTTAGCTATTTCTTCAATGCTTTTGAAGGCATTCATGCCGCTCTCTTCCTGCTGCGCAGCTCAGGTTTTAGGTTGTTCATCATGTTGACTTCTCAACCTAGGTACACTTAACTGCTGCATTCAGAGATGTTTGTTCCGTTGAGATTGAATGGGGCCTCTGGAACTAGTTCATTTTTCATGAACTAGTTTTGTTGAGATTCAGCTGTAGACCTATCTTTCCACATTCTCGGTCTAAGTCAGCCAGCATTTGTGCTGCTTGGCTAATGTTTGGTGTTATTAGAACGATGTCATCAGCGAAGCAGAGGTGGTGTAGTTGCCGGCCATCTATCTTCACTCCCATTCCTTCACATTCTAATTGTCACATGATGTTCTCAAGGGTGGTGCTGAAGAGTTTTGGTGAAATGGTATCACCCTGCCGAACCCCTCTTTTGACATCGAGATGATCACTTCTTTGTAGAATGGTGAGATCCTGGTGGTGAATCCGCAATTACAGCTCACGAAGGATCTTGATCCATTCATAGGGAAGTTTTTTTTTTATAGGGAAATTTCATAACTTCATTTTTTAAACAGTTCCATAGTATTCCGTTATATAGATATATCATAGTTTCTTTATCCAGTTGTCTGTTCTCGGGTACTCAGGTTGTTTCTGGATTCCGGCTATTGTGCATAGTGCTGCAATGAAAATAAAAGTGCAGATGATGTTTCTGCTGTTTTTGGGCCCCAGGGTATATTCCCAGGAGTGGCATGGCTGGGTCAAATGGGAGCCCAATTTCTAGTTTTTGGAGAAATGACTATATTTTATTTATTTTATTTTTTTTTTTGTTTTGAAATAGGGTTTTTATTTTTTTTTAAATTTTTAAAAAAATTTTTATTATACCACCGTGAAACATACAATTACAAAGGTGTTAATAATTGGTTCTTGGTAATACAGTATTCCAGCACCCATCCCTCCACCAGTGCCCCATTTCCACCACCAATACCCCCTCCCCCTCCGGCCCCCCAGGCCGCTTTAATAGCAGGTACCCCAGTTTCCTCTCTTTCTCTCTCTATCTCTCTCTGTCTCTGCATCTCTCTCCCTCTTATTTTACACATTGTGGCTAGCCCTGCAGATATTTAGAGTTTATCATTTAAGTCTCTTTGTGTATATTCAGTGGTGAGTTTTAATCTGCCATTACCAAGAAATGACTACATTTTAAAAAGACTGGACCAGCCTACATTCCCACCAATAGTGAATAAGAGTCCCTTTCTCCCCACATCCATGCCAGCACTTGTCCTTGCTCTTTTGGATATGTGCCAGTCTCTGTGGTGTGAGATGATATCTCACTGTTCCTTTACTTTGCATTTTCCTGATGATTAGTGATGATAAGCATTTTTCATATACCTTTTGGTGGTTCAGATTTCTTCTTTGAGAAAGTTTCTGTTCATTTCTCTCCCCCATAGATGGGGTTGGCTGTTTTCTTCTTGTAAAGTTCTACCAGTGCCTGATATATACTGGATATTAACCCCTTATCAGATTGGCATTGGGTAAAATATTCTTTTTTTTCTTTTGGGGTCACACCTCCGCAATGCTCAGGGGGTTACTCCTGGCTCTGCGCTCAGGAATTACTTCTGGTGGTGCTCAGGGGACCATATGGGATGCTGGGGATTGAATACGGGTCAGTTGCATGCAAGGCAAATGGCCTAGCTGCTGTGCTATCGCTCTGGCCCTGGGAGAATGTTCTTTCCCATTCTGTGGGCTGCCTTTGTATCTTGGTCACTGATTTTTTTTTTGAGGTGTAGAAGCTTTTTAGTTTCATGTAGTCCCATTTGTTTATCTTTGCTTACACTTGTGTTGTCAGTGGTTCATCTTTGAAGATGCCTTTATCTTCAATGTTGTGGAGGATTTTGCCTATGTTTTCCTCTGTATTTTTTGGATTCAGTTCTGATATTGAAATCTTTAATTCATTCTGATTTGACTTTTATGCATGGCATTAGACAGAGTTCTGGGTTCATTTTTATACATGTAGGTCCCCAGTTTTCCTAGCACCACTTGTTGAAGAGGCTTTCCTTGCCCTACTTTGTATTTTTTCTCTTTTATTATCAAATATTAAGTGATCATGTATTTGGTGATATGTTCCAGGGTATTCAACTCTATTCAATAGGTCCACAGACATGTTTTTAACCTAGTATCATGCTGTTTTAAATACTACTGCTTTGTAGTATAGTTTGAAGTTGGGAAGGTGATGCCTCCCATCATCTTTTCCCCAAGTATTGCTTTAGCTGTTCATAGCAGTTTATTGTTCCATACAAATTTCAGAAGTATTGATCAATTTCTTTGAAAAAATCATGGGTATCTTTATAGGGACTGCATTGAATCTGTATAATGCTTTAGGGAGTATTGCCAATTTGACAATGTTGATTCTCCCAATCCATGAGCAAGGGATGTGTCTTCATTTCTTCATATCCTCTTCTAATTCTTGTTTTTTTGGGTCACAGCTGGCAATGTTCAGGGGTTATCCTGGCTCTACACTCAGGAGTTACTCCTGGTAGTGCTCAGGGGACCATAAAGGATGCCAGAGATGGAACTTTGCACAGTCTGCCGCATGCAAGGCAAATGCCCTACTCACTGAACTGTCACTCTGTGCCCCCTCTTTTAATTTGAAGCAGAATTTTGCAGTTTTCTTTGTACAGGTCACTTTACCTTCTTAGTTAAGCTGATTCCTAGGTACTTGATTTCTGAGGCACAATTTTGAAAGGATTTTTTTAAATATCACTTTCTTCTTTTTGCTTACTTGCATATAATGGAAACTATGAACTATTGGGTATTGATTTTGTAGCCTGCCAATCTACTATACATATTTATTGCTTCTAGGCACTGCTCATTATTTGGCTGTGCAAATGAACTTAAACAACTTTAATGAGAGTGAAATCTTGGATATTGAATATTAATAAAAATTTTCTATCATTTCTTTGCTTTCTCATTAAAGATATCTAATTTAATATTTTTTGAACAGCTATTTCTAACAGAACTTAGCAAAAAGAATTTACTACTTCATAAAAAGGCTTGCTCCTCTTTTTGGGCTCAGGTATCACCCCTGACTGGGCTCAGGGCACCGTATGGAGGATGGGGAATCAAACTAATCAAACTCTGGTTGACTGCATGCAAGCCAAGTCCCTTATCCAATGGACTATCTCTCTGGCCTACAATTGAGAACCCTTCATGTGGCAGCCCTTAGTCTTACTGTATATGATGGACTGCTACTCTTAATTCTGAGAATCTCTCCCTACTTGAACCTGTTGCCTGAATGTGGGCTTTCCCCCACCATTCCTGTCTCCTTGATTCTTTAGGTTTCTTTGACCAGCCTTTGGTTTTAATGTTGCTCAGAGCCTTGTTCTTAAATTCTTTTATTTTTTTACTTGCCTACACTTCCAGGATTATTTCTGTCATTCTAATGACTTATATAATCCTGTGGACAGGTTGCCACCCCAATTTATACATAAGGATCTAGATTTCATGCTTACAACTGCCTGCTGGACATCCTTGATGTCTCAATGTCAAAGTGCCCCGACTAGAATGATCTACCTTGTGACTCCTTTTTTTTTTGGCATTTTCAGTGACGCTCAGGAGTTATTTCCTGGTTCTGCACTCAGGAATTACTCCTGGAGATACTCGGGACCATATAGGATGCCAGAGATCTAACACAAGTCGGTTGCTTGCAATACAAACACCTTACCCTCTGTCCTTTGGCTCTGGCTCTACCTTTGTGACTGCTGGGTGGTGCTCTGGGGGCCCATATGCCATGCTGAGAGAAATTGAGAGAGAATTTACTTAGATGAATTGAGTGAGGCATACTAACATCTCTTTGATAGCCACGTCCACCTTCCCACATACCAAATTCTGCAGGATGGATATGTTGTTCCCAACGTTCTCCCTTCTGAAATCCAACATGCTATTTTGTCAGTAAAGAAGGGAACAGCACCAGGCCCAGACAAAGTCAGACCTGAACACCTGAAGAATCTGCCTTCCGTATTCATCAATACACTGGCTCGGCTCTTCACAAGCTACCTGTCCGACGCAAGGTAGCTGGTTTTCCCTCCCATTGGAAAAACCAGCAAGACAGTTCTACTGTTCAAGAAGGGAGACATCCACGACATTGGCAACTATTGACCCATCTCCCTTTTTGTCTGTCATCTACAAGCTTTTCACTCGAGTCATCCTGAACAGGATTGGCAGAACATTAGACGAAGGGCAAACCATGCGAGAAAGCTGGCTTCTGAAAAGGATTCAGCACAATCGACCATATCCACATGGTAACCAAGCTCATTGAGGTTTGTAGGGAGTTTAGGATGCCACCTCTGCCTCACGCTCATTGATTTAAAGAAAGCCTTTGATTCTGTGGAGACTGAAGCGGTCATCGAAGCCCTAGCCAAACAGGGCGTTCAAATCCAACACATCAAGATCCTTCATGAGCTGTATTACGGATTCACCACCAGGATCTCACCATTCTACAAATAAGTGATCATCGATGTCAAAAGAGGGATTCGACAGGGTGATACCATTTCACCAAAACTCTTCAGCGCCACCCTCGAGAACATCATGCAACAATTAGAATGGGAAGGAATGGGAGTGAAGATAACTAAACCACCTCCACTTCGCTGATGGCATCGTTCTAATAACACCAAGCATTAGCCAACAGCACAAATGCTGGCTGACTTTGACCGAGAATGTGGAAAGATAGGTCTACAGCTGAATCTCAGCAAAACTATGTTCATGAAAAATGAACTAGTTCCAGAGGCCCCATTCACTCAGTTGGATCAAACATCTCTGAATTCAGCAGTTACGTGTACCTAGGTCGAGAAGTCAACATGGGAATGACCTAAAACCTGAGCTACGCAGGATGAAGAGAGCAGCATGGAATGCCTTCAAAAAGCATCGAAGAAATAGCTAAAAAGATAAAGAATCTCTGGCTCTGGGCACATCTCTTCAACTCTACCATTCTCCTTGCATTAACATATGCCTCAGTGACCTGGGCCCTATGATGCAGGATGAGAATGCTATTCGGGTTTCCAAAAAGAGGAATCGAAAGAGCTATGCTTGGAATATCACACCTCACTCAAGTGAAAGAAGGAATCCGGAGCTCCAACCTCTGTCTCTGTTCCAGAGTCAGGGACGCTGTCTCTTTTGCCAAGGCATCGAAAAATCAGATGGGCTGGACATGTAATGCGCATTTGGAGACGATCGCTGTACTAGAGCCATTACCCACTGGATCCCACAGAATATCAAAAGATCACATGGCCGGCCACCTACAAGATGGTCAGACTTCTTTGTCAAGACCCTGAATGAATGGTTTGAGGCTCTTTGTATTCCTGAAGCAACCAGATGCCATTCGGCTACAGTGGCACGTGATAGGGTCAAATGGAAATATTACTGGTGCCCGCCGAGCAAATCGACTGAATAACGGGATGTCCAGTGATCAAGTGAAGTGAATTTGAGTGGAGAAAAAGAGGATTATCACGTTCAACATAGGGACTTCTCCAAATTTGGAAAAACCTATGCTTCTTTTATCCTTTATTTTTCTTTAACTTTGGGCCTTACCTGCCTGTGCTCAGGGGTTACTCGTGGCTCTGCACTCCAGGATGACATGTGGCTGTGCTTGGGAATCATATGGGATGTTAGGGGACAGAATCTGGGTCAGCTGTGTGCAACAAGAGCCTTACCTACTTTGCTATCTCTCTGGACTATCTGCAAAATTCTTGTTATCTCATTTACATGTAGCTTTTAAGTTTATTGAATTCTCAGCAGTTTTTCATGATGCAATTTATACTAACATGCATGAGTGGGACAGGAGTCTACACATTTCGGTGTAGACTCTGAAAATGTCGTAGCTTTTTGCATCACATACTCTGTTGGAGTAGCTGGAGGCTTTACCTCGTGACCTTGTAAATTTTATGTGCAATATAAACTCAACCTACCTTTGCTTTTAAATTTCATCATTTACTTATCAGCAGATCATTAATCGTTCATTTGGCTGCAATTAAAAAGCATTGTATTTTTTCCCTTCACAGCTCGCAACACATGTTCAAGCCGCCAGTTCACATGCTCCAGTGGTGAATGTATCCCACGCGTACAGGTGTGACCACATGCGGGACTGCTCTGATGGAAGCGATGAGAGGGAATGCTGTGAGTCTTATTGGTCTCTCACTGTATTTGGTTTTATCTCTGTTCCTTTGGCACTTTAATCAATTTGTTATGTTTGTTGATGGATGGAAATTTCAACAATTTGAGTTTTGTTATTAAAGACTGTTGGCAGAGTCTGTTGTGGGTTAGAGAAGTCTAATAAGAGTGTTTAGCCAGTTGTTCTGAGTGTTCCCTGCCGCAGTAGTTCATCTTTTGATTTATATTTTATTTTATGCCTTGTGTTTCTTTTTTTCTTTTTGGGTCACACCCAGTGATACTCAGTGCTGAAAGGTCATTTAGTACATTGACTATTAAATTCAGCTTGTTTTATTTACCTTTCAATACATTGCTATAGTAAATTCTCTGAGGACCTGATAAATTCTTGAATGTCTTTGGAAACGTTGCATTTTGAAAGTGGTTTTCTTAAAATGACAGCACAATGTATCGATTGTAAGTGATTAGCACAGACATGAAACGCGAACCACATCATATATATATAATGATTCCATATTTCTATAATGAAAATAGGAGTGCAGTCGTGTTGCATTATGTATTTACTGCAATTAAGTAAGGAAAATGTAGAAAAACACTGTTTAGAATACAAAAATGTGGAATTATTCTATTGTGCCAAGCCAACAGTCCTTCTGAATGCATTTTTAGTCTCAGACATACCAGTTTCTGTTCATTTGCCCTAAAAGTTTATCATTTATAAAGTAATGTAAAATTCCTTGAATTTGTATGCTTCCCCCATGTAACTCATTTGGAATGTACTGCATTTTATATGTCTACTATGTGTTCTGTAATAATTTCCTTTCTTTTGATCTTAATTTATGTTTTAAGCTTTGGAGGAGTTATTAGAACATTCCCTGCATTCTAATAATTGCTAGACAGATTTTGTGTATCTTAGAGACCACTTACAGATCAAGAAGCTCACACTGCAGAGTGGGGGGACTTGGTCAAGGCTGCCCAGTGTTTGACAGCCCAGGGCTTAATCCATCTTCTGCTTCCAAGTCTGGTGATTGCTCTTCCTGAAGGACTTTATTTACAAGAGAAAATCCTACCTTGTACAAATTTAAGAGAACTGGTGGTCTGTGCCACCAGCCAAAACTCGTCTTTATCCCTTACTTACGAGTGGAGAAAAAGAGTGCTTTATTGCAAATGCAATGAGGCCAATGAAAATGCTGCTTTAGGGGAAATAAAGGGTAGCTGAAGCAGAATGCTTGGATTCATTCCATGTGAACACCCTGCAGCCAAATGTAAAGCCGCATAAAACAGGCAAAGTCCTGTTGCCGCATGATGTTGCCCATGGATCTTGCGTTATAAAAGGTGGTACCAGTATCCAAGCAGCTTTTATAAAAAGGAATGAAGGAAGGGAAGGAAACTTGATAGGAATAACTTGGGGAAGATAACCAGATTCATAGTTCATTGTTCCTGGAAACTCTCTCTTTCTGGCTGTTTTCATTGCTTAC